>JAUTWP010072631.1:0-12462 GCA_033042655.1 Cyathermia naticoides
CGCCAGAAGACGTTTGAATCTCAATCTAGATTAGGTGGCAATGCAGCAATACTGAACGGGAAAGAAATTTAAAAAAACAAAAACGTGATTGGGTTACGCAAGACAATTTTGCGCAACCCTCACGCGAACGAAACGGTCGTTCGCGCAATTTGTGCACCCCTGAAGAAACTAGATTTGAAAGATCAGTGGTGAATGTCGTCTGCATGTTTTTCTATATTTAGTTACAAAAGTAAAGTTTGTTTTGTTTAACGACATCACTGGAGCACATTGATTTTTTTCATATCATCGGCTATTGAATGTCAGTCATATAGTCATTTTGACACATTTTAGAGGAATCCCACTGCCGCCACATATGCTACTCTTTTCAATAAGCAGCAAGGGATCTTTTATATGCACTTTCCCACAGGCAGGACAGCACATACCATGGCCTTTGATGAACCAGTTGTGGAGCACTGGTTGGAATGGATACTCATTTGTGGTAGTACATGCAATTTTTCATATAATAATCATGATAAACCGCTGTTTTTGTGTTTCAGATGCAATGTTGTGGCTACAATGGACCTGATGATTACATCAACAGCAGTTGGAGCAATGACAATGATCCAGTAAGTTATAGCTGCATATTTAATATTATAAATAGTTTATTACCGTACTCCACAGTGTACGCTATTATTGTCACCACAATGGCAGAAATATGTTATTATTGTAAACTCTTGGAGTGTAAGCAAACCTTGGTATATGATGACGGTTTTGTATTTATTGCATATTTATCCTTAGGAACCCATTGTTTAATTGATCAATAATTACATATTTTATATTTACTTTTTTTTTGGTTCACAAAATATATTTATTTTTAATAAAAAAAAAAATTACAGTCAAAGGATTTCCGTGGCACAACAAACCTGTTGAGAGTTTAAAATACAACAATGTCCTCAACATTGCTGATTGCTGTGCTTATTTTCAAAGGTTTCGTTTTAATTATGCTATTTTTAGAATTGTGAAGGCTGTTTTATATCTGGTAAAATCAATTTCTCAACATTAAAACAAAATTCTTTTTAATATTCCACAAAACTCATCCGTTTTCCGTAGTGGGGATCCATTGAGACATCCTAATCTTTTTAATATTACTACCGGTATTAGTTTTATATTAAAAAATTAAATGTGCCTAACAGTCTTTTCTTTTACTGTGATACTGATAGTAATACTCAAATGTTTTTTCTTTAAACGAAATGAGTGTTTTGTTAAAAGGAAATGTCAGAATGTGTCATTATTTCAGAACAAAATCCCTACATCTTGCTGTGTGATGAATGACCCAGATGCAGATGAGCCAGAACCTAAAGATCAGAAGAAATGTCTGTCAAAGACTGCAGAGTATCACAAGAAGGTACAGTAGGCAGCAAAATAAGCCATATTAAATCATATTGCATTTTATATTGCCAAAAGCATATCTTTCTAATCAGAAATTTAGTGTAGTGATAATTTGTTATGCAATGTTTGAAATTAATTTTTCTCCTTTTATAATTTCTTATCAATAATTGTTAATTGCCCTGAATTTAATTTTTTTTTATTATTATACATAAGTCTGTTTTTACAAAAATCAGTTTTTACTAAAGTATGTTTTGCTATGACTGGAGTGCAGTAATGTTTGTTGTTATAGGGATGCAAGGATTCCTTGATGAGTTGGATTGAAGATAAGAGCATTATCTTAATTGGCATTGGCTGTGGCTTGGCTGGACTTCAGGTAAATTTTCAAATTAATATTTCAGTTTTGTTTAGTATTTGTGAAGTATTATAACAACATTATGTGAAAAATGTATAGTGAAAAAATAGCCTACACAGGAATTTTAGTTTTTAACATGTTTTGACTCTGGGAGATAGCCGAACCTTGCTATTAAGTCATAAATTTATATTTATTTAGATAACATTGGTTTATTTGGGGTTTTTAGTTTACAAAGTATAATTTAGAATACTTGAAAAACTACAATTCAAAGTGTTTCACAGTGAATAATTGAAAACACTGCATAAATCTACACATCATTACTGATCATTGGGGTTCATTTCAGTGGTTGCATTATATATTGGGTCCAATTGCAGCAGCATATAATTACACAAAAAGTGCATTAACTTATTCTGCATCTATTTTTTGTCAGCATTATAAATATAATATGTGGTTATTTAACCCACATTGTAGAAGCTGGAACATTTTTTTATACTGAATTTCAAGTTACTCTACAGATATTTATCATAAAATAAAAACATAAAAATTTGAAAGTGAAATTTAGACATTTTTGAGTAAAATGATTAAATTAAGTGCGGGTAACAGATTAATTGTGATGGCTTCTTTTCTGTATGCATCTGAATATTGTATTCTTTTATATTTTCTAATCTGTACTGAAATTCTGTTCCAGATTTTTGGACTCGTCTTTGCCCTATTCCTGTGCCGAAAGGTTGACAAGGAAGAGTAATGGATGCTCTCTGTAACCATTCACAACCAACCATTGTATGATGAGCATACAAGCCTAAGATTGTCAACTTTACAGATAGCCATCATCCACACTGAAATTTCTAATACTATTTAGATGAGTCTATAAAACCTTTATTTTACATTGATATAGTAGAATCTCACTACTTTACAACTATTTGAGAGCTCACCCTTTCATTAGCTAAATTAACCAATAGCTTATTGTAATAAAAACTGGCTAGAAACTTTGATATTTGATAATTAGTAAGCCACTTTCAAATAATTTTCAAAGAAATATTTCCAAGTAAATATTTTCCAAGAGTGGGCCACATATTTGTAAATTCACAATTTGTAATTTGTGCATTCCATGTGTTAAGCTAGGCTTAATGTGTTTCAACTAAATTTGCAGTTTTGTCATGATTTGTTATTTTTCATGCTTTTTGACAAATATTTCTCATATTATAGAAATGTTTACTCATCAGTAGATGTGCCAAGGGTTATGGTTCTTGCAGAACAATCCCAAATTTATATCCAACTTCTGCATTACAAATAAAGACCAAAAATATGCCAACTTTAAACATGTGGTGATATTTTTAGAGGGAAAACACAAGCAGTAATGGACTAAAGTTTAAACATGGAATTAAGTTACTATATACAGTTTTACTAGTTATTCTTAAAAACTTGACATCTTCATAAAAATCCTTGCTGTATTTAGTAAAAGAATGTTATTAAAATATTATCTCTTTGTTAACAGCTTTATTAACAGATTCAAAATTCTTAAAACAAAATTATTTGGAGGGCTTTGCATTATGAAAGTTGTTATTTTGGATATCCCAATCTGATCCAAAATTTAAGATCTATTTCTAGTAACAAGCCTGGTTGTTGTTAGTCTTATTTGAAAGGTTACTTTTTGCCCACAGTGCATAAAATAAATACAAATTCACTGATTAACGTTTTATCATGTATGTTATTAAAAGTAGGGACTGTCATGTTGATATTTATCATCGTGATGGTCACTATATGAAGAATCGTGTAATACCAACGTGATATTGAATCAGGAAATTTAATATAGAATTTGTTTTTCCATTCTTACACATAATTCCACTTTTTATGCTTTTCTTTGGTACTTAACATTGGCAGCTCTATATAACCATTTGCAGTTTTGCTTTAGAATATAAAAACACATCTAGTGCTTCACAGTTTAACTATTTTTAATGCATGCTTCCAATCACTTTACTTTATAACAAGATGTGGGTTTTTTTTATTGATACCTTTGAAAATGTCATTAGATGTTTAGCTTTGCAAATTGTTATTTACTAGTATTTCATTTTTAATCAAAATCCCAATATAATAAAATTTCATACGTTCATAATTTGTGATACAGTGTATAAGCTGTAACTTCTTGTAGGCTCATTTTCTCACTATTTTATATAATGGTAAAGCAGATAATATTTTGTTAACGATAATTTGGAAATATCTTAAATAAATATGTCTAAATTGCAGACGATGCATTAGATGGATAAAACCATAAACTGCACCCATGAGAGGCATCTGCTATAACAGCATGGCTCTGAACGTAGACGTTAAACAACTTGACATGACCTAATGGTGGCATTTTTTGGTCACTGGCAAAATAACTCTTCTGTTATTTTTATTTTTGCAAAAGTTATGTTTTAACAAATTGCAGTAGGTTGAATCAAAATTGCCATCGGTGAGTATTTCACCCATGGCCCAAAAATGTCAAAATTGTCATGGGTTACATATTCTTAAGTTCCCAAACTCCTCCAATCATAAGAAAGGCTTAATGTTTATCTATGTTGTATTCATTTGTCTAAAAACATTTGAATTTCAACTAATTTTCACTCATGATAATATCACATACATTTAATCATTCATTAGTTTAACCAGTTGTCACCATTTGTTAACAGCTATCACTTTAGTTTCAAGCCTTGTGTCATTAAATAAAGTATCAAGTTGCTGCGACCACTTACCTCATGATGAATATGTAAATTTCAAGTTCTGCTGTTTTGTTTAAAATGGATTTTGAGGTACTACAAACAGTACCAGAAAATCACTGGACCTACCAAAAAGGTTTAAATTTTAAATGTCAAAAAGACTTTAATAGTTGAGTACGCATTACAGCATGTATTAACTACGGTCATTGGATTTAATGATTAAAAACCAACAACAATATTTTACCAGCCCATGACAAAAGTCCGTTAGTTGGGACAGGACTAATGGATTTGGTGACTTCTGTATTTTTGTGTGCAATATTAAATATTCAGAAAGTTTTACCTCAGTTAGTATGAAGAGGTATTCATGTTGTGAAATCACATAATTACTGCTATGCACAGCTTTTTCTTTCTAAAACATGGGGTCTTATTTTGATTAATATTTTTAAATTAATATTTTATGCTTAATCGTGCATGCCATGAACTGTAAAAAATATGATTTTATTGAAATGACTTTAAAGTTTAAAAGGAGATGTTTTACCATTTCATGTAAAACAAATCCTCTTATTTTTGTTTATTTCTTGATGTGGTATTATTTTTATCTTCATATATTTTAGATTATATATTCACTGTTCGTTAGATACATTTATATATACATGTATATGCCATGGAGTAGTGATCTGATAAAATGTGTAGTATATCATGCATGCTTTGACCCAATTCTTTGATGGAAAACAAAATGGTTGTATTTTTAATAGCTTTTTGAACATTTTAATTTATTGACTTATTTATTTTCATTGCTAATTTTGTATGATTTTATTTTGATATTTTGTACCAGTATTCCACACTTTTCATAGGCAAACCCTTTTTAAAGGAAACATTTGTGAAAAATATTTTTTTTAAATAAAATAAATAACATTTATCCTAATACAAATGAATTATAGAACAGAAACAAAAATATTACATACATTTGAAAACTGTAAAAGAAACAATATTGAACGTAAAGTAAGAAAATAATGGAGTAAAATGGTCAAATTTGAAAATATTTACAGTTAATATACTGAGTATTAACTTTGTAAAGACATCTTTACGACTATGAGTAAAACATAAAAGGAAAAAAAGTGTTTTTAACTTTAAAAAAAACTTTTGCCTATGAATATACAAGGTAATTTACTAGTCATTTCCCCCCAGTATGCTTACACAAACTCATAAACATTAATCGCCCTCGACATGTAGAATTATTACTTTGTTAAGTCACCATTGATACAAGATGTGAAAAAACACTTGATAATTACTTCTGTTTGGCTTTTTAAATTTTTTATTTTTAATTGTTACTTTAATTACTTTTCAGATAATGTTTTTTTTATCTTTATATGGCAGAGGGCAAAAAACTTTAAGGATTAAGTGTTCAACAGAATTAATATAAAAATTGATAAGTTCTCTGATGAACTTTTGTTTGTGGTCTATGCATTATAGTACCGTAATACTTAAAGTATAGCTTACACTAATCATTTAGATAACTTATTCCTAAAAGTTTATAACTTTTTTAAAACTCCATATCTATCCATGTTATACAGGAATTTTTTGTTACAACATAGTCTAGTCATGCAATTTGAAAATATTTAATTTTTAAAAATGTATTTTAATGTGAATAATGAAAAGTTTATTTAAATTATACTTTTTCCCATGTTTAACAGTAAAAAGAAAATACTCTATTAAAATTAATATTTGTTCTCTGTTTAAAAATTAAAATATTGTTTCATTATGTTAGATTGTAATGTCATTAAATGTTTTGTGCTTAGTATGTAAGTTTTATCTGTTCGTTTGCCGTGCTTGTGAATTAACAGTTCGGTATATCTAGCAATCATCACTGAATCATCATCAAATCATTAAAACACTTGTTAATATCACAGAGATGTTTAGGATTTTATTTACTGACACCTGAACTTTTTTTTTTAATTATCATTTTTTTTTTTTGTGGGGTTATACTTTTGAGGGGACCTCTTTAGATTAGAAGTATTAAAGTGCCTTCTGTTTGTAATAGATTTTAATTCTCTTCCATGTTCAGATGTCTAATTAAAAATAAATTTATCTTACTAGCTGAAACAATAGAAATCTTTCATCTATTTGTATATTTTTGCTTACTTTGTAAAAACATACATACATCATTACAATCATGTATCTGGGAATTTTTTTATCAATTACCCTGGGAGGTCTGAAAATTTAGTTGTACTACCAAAGGTTTTGAATCCCCAGCATCTTGTTACCATCTGCAGTTTGGGCTATTTTCCGTTCCAAGGCCGTGGCATGTGCTGTCCTGTGGCTAAGTTAATATAAAAGATCCCTTGGTGCTTATCGAAAAGAGTAGCCTATGTGGTGGCAGCATGTTTCCTCTGAAGAAATGTATCAAAGTGACCATATGTTATTATGTATGATGTCCAATAGCCGATGATAAGATAAAGATCAATGTGCTCCAGTGGCTGGAAGTGTTTAAAGGTTTCATTACATACACAACCAGCTTGTTGACCCAGTTAATGTAAAGACATGCAATAGGTGTATTAAAACATTCCAGAATGTATGGATGCTTACTGTATCATTTTCCTGTTAAAACAAAAAATAAATAAAAACGATTTGAAATCGAAACACTGGTATTGTTGGGAATGAAGAGAAAATCACATACAGTAACTGATGGGGTTTCAAAGGCAGGCATTCCACATTTAGTTTGTGACTTATTTTAAATATTTATTGTAAAATTGAGCTTATAAATGTATCTCAGGTTGAATAACCCATCTCTGTGGTAGTAGTGTATACCATTTTCATAATCCATGTCTAGTGATATTACAGATCATTTTTAAAATCATAACATTTTGTATGTGGATCGTTATGATTACTTTGCAGGTGCTATAGTGTTTACATAGAAAGTGCAAGATCAGAATTGCTTTATGTTGTTTTGTTTGTTAATAGAGGTAAGCTATATATAGAATATCTGGTTACTACCTTTTGATATCATGTTTATTTGGCAAGGTTTAGATAAAGGAGTAATAGGCTAGCTTCGATGAGCCTGTTACAACCATTATCGAACCGAGCTAAATAAACATGATATCAAAACATAGTAACCTGATTTTTTTTTTTATCATACAATCCCTTTCAAGCTATATTTTTGGGGGAAATATTAAAACGCATGTGTAGTTCTTACAAACTTGATCTACTTCATTACCAAATAGAATTGATGTAGTGATGTCACTAATGTTTTTGATCATGCGCAGATAATTTGCCTGTGGCTATATTCTTACATAAAGTAAACATCGATAGAAATTTACTGATTTTATATCTTAAATGTTTTATTTAAAACGTTGGCTCTTTCCGAATGGAGGCGAATTGAAAAATAAAAGGTATTCTAATGTTATGGTTAATGTACAAATTTTATTTATTTATGCATTTCATCATTTACTGTTTGAAAAACTATGAATTAAACTACTCAGTGTGCCACTGGCATGCACTGAATGCATTTCCTAGTGCCTGATAACACCTCATTGCTAGCCTTGTTGCTGTGTTATCAGGCACTAACCTGATAACACTTCTAATCTAATTATCAGATAGGTATTATTGGGGCACTGGAAGTTGATTGCATGATAAGATCTAGTTATCTCAGTTGAATGTATGTAACCACAATGTTCCTAAATGTGTATATAAAACTAGAATCGTCTATAGAAATATCTCATTTTGAAAACATCGACCACTGGGATTTTATTCAATAATTTATGGTTCCATTGGTCTGATACCGAAACAAAAAGGCTAGAAGTATGTTGGGATTTTACTAAATAATTTAGGGTTCCATTACCATAGTCTGATACCAAAACAAAATGTTTAGAAATATGTTGAACAAATTGTTACGAGTAGAAGTATACTATTCATTTATGAATAACTTTTCTGAGATCATCAGTAAAGACTTGTATTTAGTGTCTACTGATACTAGCTCGTTTCTGAAATAAATATTGAGCTGCTTTGCATATGTATGTTTTAAAACAGAGAATACAATACAAAATAAGTTTCAAAAATTACATTGCAATTGTTTGCTAGTTATTAGCTACCTACACGTTTTGTATAATGTGCAATGCAATATTTCTTACTTTGTTCCCTGTAATATGCTATCAAAATATAAGTTATGTACACATACCCATTTTGAGAATCAATTTATGAAGAATAGATTTTATATATATGTGAGTAATGTCTTTTGATACTTGGATGGTTTTCTGTGAAGATCCAACTATAGTTTTATGAATAACTAGGTGTCCTGATAAATGTCTTTTCTCACACATCACATGCCTAATATAGAAAAATAAACAATTTTAATGGCTGCATCAGTATTGGTTAAACAATTTTATTTTTTTAAATTATAATTACACTATGGGCTTTGATACTAGTCCAAGCTTAAACACATCTGATAGCCATGTTAAGAAGCTATATGAAATTAATAAAAAGTCCATTTGTTATTCTAATTTCCTTAACTTTAAATGTTTTTTTAATGGTGTGAAGAAAACAAAAATTCTATTTACCACTTATTTCGCACTTCATGGCATTTTTTGCACTTTTTCTTTCTATTGCCCCAATCATAGTGTCACATTTTGGCCGCCATGTGTATCAATGTTGCAAAGCTTAACAATAACATGAGCAAACATGGCTAAATTGTGATCAAATGTGAACTAGAAATTTTAATTTTGGACATGTTCAAAATGACTTTTCCCCACAATGTACTATAATGTGGCATTAGTTTGTGTTGTTCAATCGGACACAAAACACTACAGCTGGAATCTCAGTTAAAACAGTCCAAATATTTTATTGCTCTATTTAATATTTTATAGTTCTATGTGCTATATCATATTGGTGTTATTTATTATGCTGTAATCTTTCAAATTTATTGAACTAGTGTATTTGTTAAACAATTTTACTCTTGCATATAAAACACAATATTTTATAGTTTGGAATCATTGCTCAGACTAAATCTAAATTCTAACATATATATATATGAAATCTCGATATTAAAGACCAGAGGTTTATTTTCTCAACAGTATTAGACTTTTTATTGGTTGAAGCTATTTCAATTGCTTTAAACAGATCAAACTGAATCGATGGAAATGAAAAATCAAATTAAATTTCACAACCCATGACATAGTATACATGTAGAGAAATTGTTTTATTGATGGCAACAATGCCAACATAATGACAAGCACTTTTAGATTCATTTGTATTTAAAATCCTGGACATATTAAGGCAGCATTTTATAGATAAAACATTTGCTTTAAATGTTAATTAAAAGTAAAATAACTGCAACCAATAGTTACAAAGGAATTAAATTTGCTTCAAGTATATTATTATAATTACATTTGTATTTATTGTGATTAAACTACTTTTTGAAAAGGTACATTCATTTTCTTGTCCTAACATTGAGCTCAAATCTTACACACTAGCTCAAATGTGATGTTTTCTAGTATTGTGATGTGAACGTTTTTTAGAACTGAACATTATACCATATTTTTGTGTTTCAAGATGTTGTACTAATATTTTCTTATTTGTGATTGTCAATAAAAAAAAAAACATTAACAGGTCTTGTTATCTGTGATATTTACTACCTTGCTTTGGAGATAGTCAAGCAGTCACGAAAATAAAGGTGACCTTTGAAGACAGGTGGCTGCTTATTATAGGTGGCCGCTTTAGCAGGTTGTCTATTCATAAAATATGTAGATTTTCAACCAGTTCTCCACAATTGGTCTATCAAAGGCTGTGGTATGTGCTACCCTGTCTGGGGGAATGTGCATATAAAAGGTGCCTTGCTGCTTATCAAAAAGAGTAGCCTATGAGACAGCAGCAGGTTTCCTCTAAAAGAAATGTCATTCATAGGATAAAAATCAATGTGCTCTACTGGCGTCATTAAACAAAATAACTAGTTTAATAGTGGCTATTGGGTGTCAAATTACAATCTTCACAAGAAACATGCTACAGTACTGCTACATGGGGTCTTGTATGAGCACTTTCCAACAGACGATGGAGTATACGACATACTGACTAATCAATTGTGACAGGCTAACATGACTATGGCCAAATAGGTCCACTGAAAAGGATCAATCCTATGACCTATCACCTCTTAGGTGGATGCTCTACCTCTAGGCTTTATCTCTCCACCATTAATTTGGTGTCATGCATGCTATAATCTCAGTGGACCCATCTGCAGTTTTTGCTATACGGTTGTGGTATGTTCTGTCCTGTCTGTGGGGAAAGTGCATATATATATACAAGATCCCATGCTGCTTATCGGAAAGAGCCTATGCGGTCGCAGCGTGTTTTCTCTAAAAGAAATGTGTCGAAATAACTATACATACATGAATGACACCCAATAGCCAATAAGATAAAAATCAGTGCTCTAGCTGCATTGTTAAATAAAACAAACTTTTTTGCATGCTATAACTTTGTTCAAACACTCCTTGGATTATGATTCATATGTTCAGAAAACAACTAGTGGTTTTTTGTTTTTACATTTATTATTAAATTTAATATTAATGGTTGCTACTGGTAATATTTTATGATTTACAATATCATCCAGTACTCCAAAATAATCCTTTCTCAATCACCTGGTACTCTGCAATGTTTCTTTCCGAATCATCCAGTACTAACTAATGTTTCTGAATCATTCAATACTCAAAAGTGTTTCCATGTTGGTGATTCATTCAAGTGTTATCCACGTAACCCTCCAACTATCAGCACTCTTCGCATTATCACATTGTTTAGGTATCAACACTTAACAATGTGCAGGCTGACCGAATCCTTCGAATCCAGCCTGCATCCATGACGGTAACTCAGTGATCTTAACACCAACGAACAGCCATCTGTTCAGTTTCATCTGGTTTGTCCATGTGTCAATGATGTTCACTTTCACTGTGGAAGACATATCAAACAGGACGACCTATCCTACTTCTTCACTGTGGAATTTTCTTGGGATCAATCTTATCCAGTTGTACCAGCCTAATATACAGTTAAGAAAATTGTAAGTAATCATGACCATTAACATGTAATATATTATATACAATAGTCGTACATAGTAAAATGGCATATAATTTTATTTTAGAAATGAGTATTAATTGTTTTAGCTTTTTAAACTTCACCAACTTTTTTCATCCAACTTTTGCATTACAGAAAAAATAATTTTGTTAAATGAAACCTAGTACTGGTACATTGTTTAATAAACATTTGTTAGCTTTCAAACACACAGTATTTATGACGTGATTTACAAACAAACAAAATATATATCTACTACCACATAGGCCACTCTTTTCCCATTTTGCAATACAGTCTTTTATAATTATATGCACTTTTCTACAGACACGATAGAACATACCACTGTTACTAGTGTTAGTTACACTAATTTAGACTTGTATAATCCAAAAAGCATATTTTAAAAAGTTAAATCTTATGGTATACGTGTTGATAGAATCATACATGCACGATGGACATGGAAATTAATAAATGTGCTTTAATCAAAAAACTGTTCAAGCACGCTCTCAATGGGAGCAGCCTCGTGCAAAACCAGGGACCTCTTCCAAGGGGAGATATATACCTGTTTTATTATAACTATGATTCAAACAAAAGGATACGGCTTTAACTGTTCAGCAAAGTTTTTCATATCTTCTCCAATCTTATCCTGACCAGCTGGTGCCACCACACTCAATTCCACGAGATGAGACGGTGACAGAGGTTCAAGGTTTGACGTGTCCGTCTTTTCGGGCTGCAGCATCTGAAATGTTCAATTCACATGAAATTTATTCACAATTTGATAATGACTAATTTGTAATAATTCCTAAATTAATCAATTTTGAAGAATGAAAGTGTTGTGAGATGTTTATTTCATTACTTAAAGTTGCTAGAACCGTATTATTTCGGTTGTTTTAATTCTTTTCAAGAATTATAATTATGGAAAGGTTATATAAAAACATGAACTTTCTGCAAATTACATAAGTTCAAAGTACAGATAAACCAAAATTTTTCTTAATAAAAAAA
>JAUTWP010072742.1:0-12462 GCA_033042655.1 Cyathermia naticoides
CAGCGATGTCATCACCACCAGCCTAGAGTGAACCTAAGCACCGAGCTATGTAGATCAGCCACTGATTCAAACATGACCTATACAAATGACGTGAACCTAAGCACCGAGCTATGTAGATCAGCCACTGATTCAAACATGACAGCCATTACAGCGATGTCATCACCACCAGCCTAGAGTGAACCTAAGCACCGAGCTATGTAGATCAGCCACTGATTCAAACATGACAGACATTACAGTGATGTCATCACCACCAGCCTAGAGATCTGATCACAAATTGAACGTAGAAGACATTACTGGCTTGACAACTAAAGAAAGTTTCCAATGACATCTAGAATTCTTATACTGCCCTGAGACATGACCCAACATCATTATGGCCAAGGGCAACACGTTTTTAATCAAAAGCAGACCACGATAAAGTCAAAGCGTTATGAATCTTGCACGAATCTGGAGCGTAATTTCCTTCATCTTTCTCAACTGTCACCCGCGACATTCAATTTGTCATTCGCCTCTCATTCTGTCTGGTGGGTTATCTCCCCTGTCATATTACACAAAATGTCGGCCTTTTTAAATTATTTTCTTTATTGCTGCATTTCTGTTGAATATTTTACTGTCTCGTCGTTGTGGAAAAGGATGAGCGAGACGTAGCTTAAAACGTAGTCTATCAAGCCGTTGGTTATCGGATCGATCCTTCGTAGCGGAAACATATGAATTTAGGTTATTATTTGTTCCAACCAATTCTCTATTTTGTAGATTACAAACTTTTGCCAGGAAATAGTTTTATTTTGGACTGGACTGGAATTGTTTTAACCTGCCTACATCACTAAATAAGTGTTCAAGCACTATTTTATTTTGATAATAATTTAAAGGTGTTGGATGTTGCTCTCTTGGTAGAACGCTCCTCGGTTGAACCATTCTCCGAATATTGTTTACGTCCCAACATGTACACCATAACTGGACAAAGGACGTGGCATGTGTTATCCTGCCTGTGGGACAATGTATATAAAAATCCATTTCTACAAATTAAACAAAAATTAACGTTTATTTTATTTAACAACGCCACTGGAGCACATTAACTTGTATCTTAGCGACTATTGGACATCATACATAAATTATGGTCATTTTGACACATTTCGTTTAGAGGAAACCTGCTGCATGGGATCTTTTATAACATGCACTTTCCCACAGACAGGACAGAACATACCACGGCCTTTGATGAAGCAGTTGTGGAGTACTGGTTGGAACGGAAAATAGCCCAAACTGCAGATGGGTCCACTGAGAAGGATCGATCCGACGACCGACCGCTTCAAAAGTGGGCATGCCTACGACTGAGCTAGATTCCGCTCCTATGATTTGAAGTAACACAGTGGCAAGAAAAAAAAATCTTTCGACTATCAGGGGAGTAAACAAACATAATTTTAAAACGAAACGTTGTAAGAGTTATCTCCCTCCGTTTAAACGGTTTCATGATGTTTTTTGTTGGTTTTTTGTCCATACCCCAATTAACCTAAAAGTAACAGACAATCTTTGTTTTGAAACATTTTATTGAACTGTCATTTCAGTTATTTTCAACTGATAAATTGTCTTTTTTTTCCATTTCTTCTTTTATTGAGTCCTCAATCTCTTTCTGTGTCTTCTCATATTCTGCATCTAACGTGGCCTTCAGCTTCTCCGGAATTTCAACTTCTCTCAGGTTGTCCATACCCTCGGGAGGTTCGTCTGCTATAAGCAGATGAATCAGGTTTCCAATGACAACATCACAGCCCTTATCTTTTTCCCATTTGTGAAGTTCTCGCATAATGACGTAAGTGTTTTTATCTTTGATGTATTGTCTGCATGGCTTGGTAGCACAAAGCTGAAAAACGTAAATGTAGTGAGTGAATATTAATATTGTTTAACGTCGCTGCAAGAATCTTTCACCCATTTGCGATGGATGTAAATGTAGAAAAATGTGTAAATGAATACACCATAAACCTTGGCATTACTATACTAAATTTAAAAAATATATATATACCTGTGTGGTAGCTTCTATGGGTATACTATGTTAATATACAATGCCTGGGTGTAGTGTATCAGGGAGCACAATATGTTAGGGCAGCCCTGACACTACATTTTGTGTCACTTTATATTAAATGTTATGGGTGGGTACCCTCTGCACCCTACATATATGCCACTGATAAAATTACCCATTATATCCATCCCATGAAAAAACCTTTAAAAAATGTAGTTTGTTTTATTTAACGCCACTAGAGCACATTAATTTGTATCTTATCAGCTGCTATTGACATCATACATATGGTCATATAGTCACATTTCTTCAGAGAAAACCCATTACCACCATATAGGCTACTCTTTCCGTTAAGCAGCAAGGGATCTTTTATATGCACTTTCCCAGACATGACTGCACAAACAACAGCCTTTAATGAACCAGATGCAGTGGCGGTTCCAGAAATTTCATTTAGGGGAGGCATGCAATGACAGGTCTAAGTGCCACTAACGTTTCCCAAAATTATTTACAAAGTAAAAAATAGAAAAATCGCTAAATTTTCATGGAACCAAGTCTGAGATGTGGAGCACTGGTTGGAATGGAAGAGATTAACAAGCACACATACTTGTGTGACAGCCTCTACGAGCATCTTGCGGATGTCTGGGTCCGACTCTCTCTGCTTGTCTGGAGAAAGATACTGCAGGTCATCGGGCAGTCTGTTCATGTCATCATCATCAAACTCCTCAGGTCCTGCTAGAGGAAGGAGAAGTCTGGGAAGAATATCAACAGTTTTGCCAAGCAGCCACTCGTGGTAATCTAGAAAAATAATAATACATCTTTACATACATGTAAACAGTAATCACACACAAGTAGTTTGTTTTGTTTAACGACGCCACTGGAGCACATTGATTTTTATCTTATCCGTTATCATCGGCTATTGGATTTGGATGTCATTCATGGTAATTTTGACACATTTCTTTTAGAGGACATCCACTGCAACCACATAGGCTACTCTTTCCAATAAGCAGCATGGGATCTTTTATATATGCACTTTCCTACTCAGATTCAAGTAAACATCAAAACATAAATATTTTAAACAACACTGGCATACCCTTCTGAAATAACATTTTATTCTAACACTGCTGTTATTATAACATAAATATAAATGTGCAATGCATATATAAGTTACAAAAGTAATGCTAAAAGGCAGACCACTCTGTTATGTTGAAAATTTGCCCAGATATTAATTTACTATTCAGTTTTGGGTTAACAATGGGCACATTCCCCTTCCAAATAACTTTCACTTTATAGCATGTTAAAATAAAACTAGTTACAAATTATACCCAATTTTAACCTTTGTGCTTGCGGATCCCAACTTTGTAAAAAAAAAAGTACCAGTGCTTAAACTTTAATCATTTTGTTTACTGTACCAGTTCTTAATTATCCTTAAAGGTTACCTGTTTCAAAAGAGCAGTTTTTAAGTACGCCCACAATTCCTGCCCTGCGCATTTTTGAATCAGGGAACTCTGTAAATGGCAACAACTTTTGCAAAACTAATCGCTTTTTGTCCATAATAAGATGCCGCACTGATGGAACCTGCGTCAAATTCATCAAGATTGTCGCAAGAAAGTGAAGATTTGCTTTTGGGTTGTGTTCCAAATTACAAAACGCCTGAACGATTTTCTCCAGACTGACTTCTCCCTCCTTGTCTGAACACGGTGAAATGAAGTCTGCTACTTTGACAGCACATCTCAGACTGCGTGTCATATTCGAGAGTATGGAGGCCACACTATCAGCATGATTACTGTCACATTTTAACACATATTTCAGAAAGTTCACACACAAATCTGGATATTCCTTCATATTGAGGAGATACCAGCACACATCTTCATCAGTCATTAAATTCACTAAGGAATAAAAAGCATTCTTTGCTATGTCTAGCTGAGTGTCAGATGTTAGGGAAACTATTGCTTCAATAAAACGATTTCCGCTGGCTATATATTTTCTGCCGTCATCAGAACCAGTCATGCCAAGGAAATGGTCCAAAGCAATGCTCTTCAAATCTGGTCGCGCTGAACAGTTCAGAAAAGGAAGAACATCTTTTTCTAAATTTTCTTTGGTGGCCGAATCAAAACAAGACATTGTGCTATCCAGTAGTGATATTATTTCACTTGCACTGTTAAAGATGTAAAAGAATCAGTTTTTTGAATACACACGTCCTTTTTTTCTCAGTTTTTTAGTGCTGAAAAAAAAAGATCCCTATTAAGTATTATTGTTAATAAAATTAATTAATGACCAATTAATTCAATGTAGAAGATTTGATACACTAGATCACATTGATTTTTATCTTATCATCGGCTATTGGGATATCATTCATAATCATATGGTCATTTTGACACATTTCTTTTAGAGGACACCCACTGCTGCCACATAGGCTATTCTTTTTTGATAAGCAGCAAAGGATCTTTTATATGCACTTCCCCACATGATACCACAGTCTTTGTTGAAACAGTTGTTGGAACAGAAAATAGCCCAAATGGCAGATGGGTCCACTGAGAAGGATCGATCCCACGACCGACCGATTCAACATCGGGCACGCTACTGACCTACATCCCGCTCATTTAAACACTAGAATTAGTATAAACAGGTTAAAGTGGCAGTGTCTGGGTTTTTTATATTTAACCATTTAGAATATATCTTCTACATTAATTTTGTTTGATGCACCACGCTCCATTTTTCTGACGCAACAATACCACATTTAGGTCACGCGAATAATGCTACGACAGCGATGGCAGCCAGGATTTGTAATGTATTTCTCGTGATCTAATTTAGATACAGCAAATCAGTGAGTTAGACGAATGAAGCATGATGTGCATCAAACAAACGTACAAGATATATTCCAAATGGTAAAGTTTGTTTTGTTTAACGACGCCACTGGAACACATTGATTTTATCTTATCATCGATTATTGGACGTCAAACATATGGTAATTTTGACACATTTTTAGAAGGAAACCCGCTGCCGCCACATAGTACTCTTTTCGATAAGCAGCAAGGGATCTTTTATATGCACTTTTCCATACAGAACAGCACATACCACGGCCTTTGATGAACCAGTTGTGGACCACTGGTTTATTCCAATGGTTAAATATTTATTAAAAAAAACAAAAACACTGCCACTTTAACTTAAATAACTATTTCCGGTTTCGGGACTACACGTTAAAATGAATGTATTTTTATGTCACATTGTAGGAGTTAGATAAGAAAATATTTAATTAATTATTTATTGATTTAACTTCAAATAGCTGACACAAATAAATATCTATCGTTTACATACGTAAAACTACATGTAGATACGTGATCACTGATCGATCATAAAAATTGCACGTGTTGTGCAATGAGTTATCCGAGTTATCTTTGCTTGTGTTAATTGGGGTTTTCTTCGAGTGATAGACGAAAAAATCTCCTGTGCACTGTCAGAGCCTAGGTATTATTTACATGCATTACGTTTCCCCACACACCAATGTATTAGGATAAATGTACATTTTGATATTTGAAAAAGAAACAGTTTCTAGGCAATTTCTGCTTATTATTAAAACACCATCAACGTTGGTGTGATGGCCTTAAACGTACGCGTTCTTGCTACTTGCTACCGAGCACATTTACAAATTTAGCTCGCCCGAAGAAGATCCACATTGACTGGTTTAGGTTTGGCATGTAATGAGATTGCATGTAAGCGGAATGGATAGTTTGTGGTTAGTCGAAGATTCTTTGGTGAGAAGGTAAATTTAATTTCTATAAATTTTAATCGCGTTATTATTATTATACGTTTACGGTTTAGTTGCTTAGCACAAGTTGTTTTAAACCAAAGAAAATTAAACAAATGTGCGTTAAACGTATGGATAAATTAGATGACTAAGTCTAAAATTATAATAATTGAATAATTCACAGACCAGACTACTGAGAGTGAGACGTGAAAGTGAAACTCAAAATCTGCATCAAATTCAATCCTCCAGTCCTTTAGTCCTTCTCGATTTGCAATTTGGGTATTTTTTTCGGACGCGGTGGATGGATAAAAGCATAAACTGCGCCCAGGAGAAGCGTCTGCAATAACAGCCTGGCTCTGAACGTAGACGTCAAACCCCACGACCTGACCTGGGCTATATTTCCGATTTCGTTCCAATAATTGGTCCACAACTGCCCTTGCCAATGTTGTGGTCTGTATTGCCCTGTCTGTGGGAGTGTGTATATAATTTATAAAACTTAAAAGACCCCTTCACCGTTGCTGCTTATTCAGTTATTAAAAAGAGTAGACTATGTGGCATCAACAGGATCTCTAGTCTAAAGAAATGTGTCCGAATAATAATGAAAAGATCAAACTTAATGTGCTCTAGTGGCATTGTTAACTAAAACAAAATTTACTTTTTACTAACTTTGGGCATTGTGTCACAGTATGATGTATCAGATATTGTAGAAGAGATCATTGATGGTGGGCCTTATTATTGTATTTTAAGTGCATTTAATTTAAGTGCAAATCTGAAGAATCATACAATATCCTCCGATTACTGGTTTTCGAACGGATAAGCGTAGATTGCAGATTTCGTAAAATATACAAATTGTTTTTCTTAACTGTAAACTGAGTATTTAATCCATGAAATAAAAACAGCTCCTTACGAAAAAAACATTCTCGGTAAGACGTATAGTCATCATTACAAAATTGGTCAAACTTCAGATACCCGGATGTTGCGCTATATTTTCGGACATTTTGACATTTAAAAAAAATTCGAAGTAGTTACCTCCCTTAGGTAATGCTGTCTGTTAGTTGCACATGTAACAATATCATGCGTTGCTTTCTCGTGAGTACTGAAATTTGACTTTCTAATGATGGTGCGTTTACACTATATGACGCAAGGCAAAATGACATTTAAGATTACTAAATATAATGTCATACTTACGCACATGAGTTTTACTCGAAGAATTTTTGTATGGCTATTTATATCGAGAGAAATTCTGAATAAAACGGTTGTCCAGAAACTAATGATCGGATGATACTTTGTAAGTTTTACAATACATGTCAACTGTGGACGAAATGACAAATGTGTATGAACCATGCTAAATGTATGATTTTTCTTTTGTTTGTTCTAAATCTAATGTATAATTTTGTGTTCCTACAGGAATGAAGCTGACCAGATGAGCATATTACTTGGTGTGCTGTAATCTGTACTTGTAAGACTGAAGTCTCTTTTATGTAGAACAGCTCCAGTATTACCAGTATTTTAAACAGCACACAGATTCTTCTGGTCACAGGAGTCTATCATTTTCTCTAAAAGTAATTGCAATTTTGGAGTTATCTTTCCTTGTTTTCACGTGCTGGAACTACTTTGATTTGTTCATTGGTCACATCATCGGAGTTGCCTCCATGCAGTGAAAGGTTTTTGTACTGATCATAATACAGTGGACTTTGTCTAAATCAGCATTGGTCTAATCCAGATTTCTGTGTAAACCAACACAATTTCAAAGTCCCATCCAGCTACTGTAACTCTGGACAAAATCTGATTTCTGTGTTTACAAACAACATTGATTTTAAAGTCCCATACAGCTCTGTAACTCTGGATGAAATTGTCTATACCGGCACTCTGTCTAAACCAGGATATTTCATTGGTCCCAAGAGAATCTGGTTTAGACAGTCCATTGTATACATACATTGCAGTGCAGGTTTCTGTCATAACATTTTGATCAACTAATTAGTAATTACTGCACTTTTACAAATGTAAAAACCTGTAGTGAAATACAATGTATATAGGCAAATGTGTATACTAGTACTATGTACAGTATATACAGATGAAATGCTATTTTCATTAGTACCGATAGTTTCCATATATGCTCATTCATTTATAGATATAAAATTAAATTATTTAAGTTACTAATAATACTATTTATATACAACATTCTCCTGATCATTATTACTGGTACTTTTTTGGTAGTTAAGAAACTTGTTTTGGTTTGCAGGAGAGAACATTTTCTTTGTGTTGTAACCAATATTTAATAACTTTTGCAACAGGTTCATTTATCTTATAAACAAGCTTCCATTTTTTTGAAATCAACTTAAACTTTTGTCTTTGTCTGTAACAGTTGAGAAGTTCTTTCATCATGTTGAGACATCAATCATTGAGGCAGCAGTCACTCACTGTGATAAATGTTTGAATATGTTCAATGATAAAATATCACTGGATTTTCATCTTGAAAAATTATCACGTACTTTCATCATAAATTATTTCCCTTGACATCCGATCTGTCTGAATAGAATTACAATGGATAGTCAGTTAGAAACAGATGATTTGGTCACCAATGGTGCTTTTGAGATTGACGAAATCAGTGATTTTGAAAATTTGACGTGTTTAAAACGGAAGCGTGATAGACAGTCAGAGATTGATGATGAAGAGGTGGAGGAGTTACCATCATCAAGTCATATGTCCAATTCAAAATTTGACCAGTTGGACTGTGAGAATGATGTTGGTGACGAAGACAGCATGAAGGAGTCATCCACGGATCAGCTGGATGATGGCGAGGAACCACCAAGAAAGAAATACCGAGAGTTGATGAGTATTGAAAGTAAACGCAACATGACGGATCAGGAGAAGTTTGATATGGAGATCATTGATGACATCGAAGGCGATGATGACGAGGATGACAGCAAGGGGGAGGATAGTGACGGGGAGTATGTGGATGACAATGAGATTTACGCATGGCTGGAGGAAGGTATCAACAAACAATCTATCGGTGCTAATGAAGATGACAAGGAACCAATACTGAGAGAGAAGGTTGTCCTCAAAGGTTAGATTTACTGCACTCGTGTAAATGTATTTTAATTTCATTGAATGAATGCTTAAATTATGATACGCAATAGATTAGTGGTTTAATGTACATGTAGCTTGTAATACATACATGTGTATGTGCCTGTTTAGGTACATGAAGGAGCAGGATGTAGCTCAGTCGATAGTGTGCCTGTCTTTGAAGCGGTCGGTCGTTGTATTGATCCTTCTCAGTGGACCCAGCTGCAGTTTGATTAACCAGTTTGTTGTCCACTGGTTGGAACGGAAAATAGTCCAAACTGCAGGTGGGTCAACTGAGAAGGATCGATCCAATGACCGTGGTATGTACCGTCTATGGAAAAGTACATACATGTATAAAAGATCCCTAGTTGCTTATTGAAAAGAGTAGCCTATGTGGCAGAAGCGGGTTTCCTTCTAAAAAGTGTGTCAAAATGACCATATATGAATGACGTCCAATAAACAATGATAAGATAAATATCAATATGTTCTAGTGGCATCGTTAAACAAAACATAACTTTACTTTAGGTATATGAAGGGATTAATCCACCATACAATTTGAGACCGGTCAAAGGCCCCATTCCCCTTCAAACATTCTTCCATTCGACACTAAATTCCCAAATTGATTAGAAAAGATTCCCAATTTCAAACGTTTAATGCTAATAATTTTTTCTCAATTTTATGAAAAAAGGACCCTGATTTTTAGAACTAGATTAATCTCTGACATGTAATTATTTTTTTACTGTACTGTTTTAAGAGTAAAACTACAAACCTCAATTACTGTTTACATATAAATTGATTATTCATTATTTAGCCAAAATTATATTCAGATTTTACATGTGTAATTAAATGTTTTTCCTTAGTGATTAAATTATCAGTGTGCATTAAGATAATAAAATAAAGGTTCACATACTTATTATGCTATGTGAATTGAGGTTGGAAATGTTTAGTTTCACTCAGATTCAATTTGTGACATTTATTTGATTTCAGAACTGTGTAATGATCCATTCAACATCATTCCAGAGGGTTGGGTGGTCGTCACTCACAACTGTGGCATGCCAGTCTACCTCCATAAGGAAGCAAGGGTGGTAACTCTGTCCCAGCCCTATTTCTTGGGGCCTGGTAGTGTTCGGGTATGCCCTTCAAATATACATATCTACATATTTGAACCAAAATTTATATTTTGCTAAATTTACACATTTACCATGCATTATTTATATATACATTTAACCTAAATATTTTCTTTTGTGTGCTTTTGCAAAGTTCATTCAGATTGCTTTCTAAGTACTGGATATTTATTTAAAGTTGTAGGGTTTTTTTTTTTATTAAATGTATAATAGTAGTACAATGTATAGTTAATTGATAGGAGGAAAGTTTGGGTTGATTTAATTTGGTAAGAGACTAATGGATGAATATAAGAGTATTTGAAGAGTTCAGGTGCGATATATCCATTTTTGTTAATTACATAAAATGTGATTTCGTTTTAATTTTTAACAACATATTTCATTTATTTTATTGTGCTATGACACACTTGGACACAACTACATGTACTTTGAAACCCAACTATGACAAACCCAAACTGTTAAAAATTTTCCTGTCTGTAACAATAAACTTATTAATTTGTGTTGCATGCTAAATGGTCTATATCGCATTTTGCACCTGAACTTCATTTGTTGGGTTGATTTTACACTAATTTACCTATTTGGTCATTTTATCCTCTTTTTTTTTCTCTGTAATGTTTTGTTCACACTAATTTAACGCCTATCGATATCTCCCTGTAGAATAAGAAAACTTGTTTTTAAAACTATTACCATTTATTTACTTGTTGTGGGTTCTTATTTCCTCAGAAACACAACATTCCTCTTAGTGCCATTCCATGTCTACACTATCGACGCTGTCTCGACAAACTTGTTCACACCAAAGATGAAACTCAACCAGATAAAAACCACAATAAACAAAATCAATCTGTTTGTCCTTACAACTCTGAGAAGAATGCGTCTGTGGTGCATCAAGATGGTGTATTAGAAGGTTGTTCTTCACAACCTGCAGACAATGTTAATTCTGAAACACAGCAGATGGACTCATGCGAGTCAATTGTAAACCACAACAGTGTTCAGACTGATGCAGACAATCCAGGACATTCAGACTCGGCTACTGCTGTTAATGGTGCTCAAGAGGATGAAGGTGGAGATGAGTCTACAAAAGAAAATTATGTTGCTGTTCTTTCTAATGGGATTTCTTCAGAACAAACCACAGCCAATGCAAATGAATGCAATGATACTCAAGGAGAAAGTAATCTTCTATAATATGTCTAAGTTAATTCTTTGTAAATGTTGTCCTTTTTTATGTAAAATTGTGACTTTACGTTTCTAACTTTCAATCATAATTTAATGATTCTTAATCTTATATAATTTTTTATTTTATTTAGTAAATGACTTTATTTGATAGTAATATATTTGTTGAGCATATATAAACCAAAAAAGTTTGGCAAATGTTACAATATTTATTCATTTACATCAAATAAAATTAAATTAAATTTGAAATATCAGTTATTTGCTTAGCAATATAAAAAGATATCATATATAATGATAATAGCATTATTTATAAGGTGAGTAAATCCATTCTTTATGATGGATGCAAAATAAATTTTTGCTAAACTTTATTGGTTGAGTATATTTTTATTTTAACACAAATATGTACTCGTTATATATATATATATATTTTTTCAGAAATGTGTCATCATGTAATTATTAAAATGATAATTAATGTTATTACAATGTGTTATTTAATGTTGCAGATGTGCCAAGCTTGTGTGTGAACATTCCTGCAGTGAAAGTGGAGAGTGCTGGACAGAGATTGAAAGAATCATCTTTAGGTAATACAGTGGACTGTCTAAACCGGATCCTTATGGGATCATACAAATATGCTTGTTTAGACAGAGTGCTGGATTATACAGAGTTTTTCTAGTGTTATAAGTCAATTTTTTTGGACTGGATTAGACAGATGTCGGTTTGGACAGAGTGCACTGTACATTAATATATATTTTTTACTGTGCTGTAGCAGCAATTATAGAAATTTAATACAGACACAATAGACTTGCAGTTTGGGCTATTTTCCATTCCAACCAATGACTCACAACTGGTTCATCAAAGGCTGTTCTGTCTATGGGAAAGTGCATATAAAAGATCCCTTGCTGCTTATCGAAAAGAGTAGCCTATGTGGCAGCAGCGTTTCCTCTAAAAATGTGTCAAAATGACCATATGAATGACGTCAAATAGTCGCGGATAAGATAAAAATCATTGTGCTCAAGTGGCATCGTTAAATAAAACAAACTTTACTTTATGTGCATCTAACAGAGAACTGTTCTTGTCTTGCAACATACTGTTTTGTTTTGTATTTATAAGATAACAAACATTTTAATTGAAGATTTTATTTACCGTAAAAGGTTACAGAATGTTTAGTTTTTATTTGTATTTACAAGGTTACAGAATGTTTAATTGAAGTTTTTATTTAAAAGGTTACAAAATGTTTAATTGAAGTTTTTATTTAAAAGGTTACAAAATGTTTAATTTAAGTTTTTATTTAAAAGGTTACAGAATGTTTAATTGAAGTTTTTATTTAAAAGGTTACAGAATGTTTAATTGAAGTT
>JAUTWP010072964.1:0-12459 GCA_033042655.1 Cyathermia naticoides
AGTTGGGTCCACTGAGAAGGATCGATCCGACGACCGAACGCTTCAAAGGCGGGTGCGCTACGGTCTCGGCTACAGCCAGTTCCCAAAGTTAGTATGATGCACAAGTGTTGAAAATGGCAATGATGATCTCAGAGCAGGACGAACACTGCACATTTTTATACACTACTATCTTCATTTCTGACTTTCTACAAAGTTGCAATATCATAGTAGCAAGTGGTATATTTGATATTATTTTTAAATGTTTTTGATAAATAAAACAGATTATTGTTAGGATAATTAATTCCATAAAAAGAACAAAAAATAATAAAATTCCACATGGAAAATATTGAAACTGCAATGTTAAGAGTTATTTTCTTGGAGGAATACCAGTTTAGAAAATTTATGAACTAAAATATATATACTTATTCCTTTAAAAATAAACCATACCTTCCTATGTATATCCATGTGACCATTTATTTAATGATGCCAATGGAGCACAATGATTGTTTAATCATCGGCTATTGGACATCAAACATAATTATGCTCATTCTGACACAGTTTCAGGAGACACCTGCTACATGTAACAAAATGATGTTTATGTTGGTAGCAAGGAATCTTTTATGTGCATCACCCACAGACAGAATAACTTACCACTGCCTTTGTCAAGTTGTGGATCCAATCGGAGAATGGTTCAACCTAAGAGATTCGACAAAAAGGGCACCATAACATGAAAAAGGCACCATTGAACAATTACACATGGTTCACATATAATATAATAGTGCTTCAACAGGGACGCTGGCAGACGTATTCTTCAGTAATAATAAGTTTAAAAAACTAAATAAATTTGTAACAAAATAAATAAAAATCTCAAAATAAGACTGTTGATGTACAACATATTGACTTTTTATTTGATTTTAAAATACATGTATAAAGAACAAAACAAATAAATTATCATCTCACTTAAAAATGTGAACTAAAGTTCGTTAGGAAATATTGTTCCGTTGATCAATCAATTCGACTGTTGAAGTCGATGTTTAAAGATCATATGAAGGTGATCTGACTACAAACTGAATAAACCAGTTCACCTGGAACATAGGGTAAAGACTCAATGTCGAATAGATTACTGCGATTAACTACAGACACACAATTACGTCAACGTGTGCACTTAGGACATTAATGGAAAATGCTGGATTAAACATTAAACGAGTTATATGTAAACTCTTTGTGTTGCATCACGTGAACTTATTTTAGGAATGACATATGTGATAGAAAAAAGTAAGCTTGTCTTTCAAGAACAACGCTGAAGTTGTTTCCTCTGGATCTGTGCATAACTTTGATCTCATCATATGGTAAGCTGAACACAGAAGTCAAACAAACATCACTAGATAGATCAGTTTTTTGTCAAAAGAAACACTTTCTCCAGCTTGTTTAAAATAAAGGTCGCAGTAAATGCAATAATTAATTTGTTCCATACAGACTTTTTAACGAACCTAAATATTTTATGTAAAAACGGCACTAGAATACGTTGATTTTTTAAATCTTATTGTCTATTGGACGTCAGTCAAACTGCTGGTAAATCTGACACATTAGAGGAAACTTGCTGCCGCCACATAAGCTACTCTTTTTGATAGGCAGCATGTGATCTTTTTATGCACTCCCCATCAGGACAGCACATGCCACGGCCTTTGATGAACCAGTAGTGATCCACTGCTTGGAACGGAAAATAACCCAAACCGCAAATGTGTCCAGTAAGAAGGATATATCCAATGACCGATACATGGGAAAAGAAATTTACATAATACAGTTTACAAAATACTTTTTTGAAATTTGTTTATCAAGACTAATTTTTTGTTTTGTTTGCATATTTATTAATATCTATTTGGAACAAATAGTTCGTGAACATTATTATATACAATTTCAACACATCTTAACCAAAAAAGTACAAATAAAAATTATGCTACTTGATGTAAGTTTACATTGAAAAAGCACATTCTAAAACTGTCTGTGATCATGGTATCCTTGCTCATTTTCTTTCGTCTATCCTTGCTCATTTTCTTTCGTCTATCCTTGCTCTTTTTCTTTTGTCTATTCATGTACAGTGTAGATGAACAACGCCATCAATCATTAAGAAGCATGCTGGGTCTCGTTAGTCACATCCTAGATTTACAAACTGTCTGAACCTGGCCCTGCCTTACCTTGGCATTGCTACACAAAAACGACTGGATACATTGGCACATGATTTCCTTGTTTGCTGGGTGACTTGTAAACAGAGCTGTCTGCCAGGTCAAATATAAAAAGTGATGGCGTTAAGTAGTTTGGATGGTCATCGTAGCCTTGACAAACAAACTGATTGCTAATGCACACAAACCATGTCCAGCATTCAGCTAGAAAGATAACACACCCTCATCAGGAAGAGAGTTTGGACTATTTTCCGTTCCACCCAGTGCCCCACAACTGGTTCATCAAAGGCCGTGATATGTGTTATCATGTCTATGGGAAAGTGCATATAAAAGATCCCTTGCTGCTTATCGAAAAGAGTAGCCTAAGTGGCGTCAGCGGGTTTCCCCTAAAATGACCATATGTCTGACGTCCAATAGACGCTGATAAAATAAAAATCAATGTTCTCCAGTGGCGTCGTTAAACAAAACAAACTGCGATTTAATATCACTTCATCACATTTGTGTATATTTATGTCATCTTTCATTCAAATGTTTTAATTTAAACTAAACATGTTAATATTTAAATTGCCAACTGAACACTGTAATTTAATAATAACTTTAAAATAAATAAAAACACTTATTCTTGTTCGTGCTTATATCAAAATATTTTACCACATTGACAGTCTGGTTGGAAAGCGTTACATTTTGTAGGTAAAAGAGGGGTTGTGTCAAAAGTTACCTCGTGTTAACGTGACAGTTTTGACGTTCCTTTCTCAATAAGTAAATACTTTTTGATAATACAAATTACCTAAAATGTGTTGTTATTTTCAAAACTAAAAAAAAACTACCACATTTTGAATGATGCAGTTTCTTTTTCCAGTTTTGCATGGATTACTTGGTCAGGACAACTTGATCAGGATAGACGTAAACGTGATAGTACTGAATGGGAAAACAAGACTATAATATTTAGGATTAGGAAAAAAAAACCTTTTGATATGCGGATTCCCACAAACAGGATAGCACAAAGCACGGCCTTTAATATGCATGCCAGTCGTGGACTACTGGCTAATAAAACTGCACTGTATATATGGAAATAAAACAAAACTTGACTTGTTTTTAATGGTTTTTCTTGATAGAATTTACCAACACACATAACAGGCACTTGAGAGAAGCTAATTGATTTTGATATCCATTCGAGATGTTTAAAAAGTGACTAAAAGCAGTGCATGGAGCCCACGTCAGCAGACGGCAACATTTCCTCGTACATACGCGATGTGTGCCAGATGTGCCAGACGATTCCTCTGTAGCAGAAGACAACGCTGCTGGGTAAACGACAACGTCTGAGACAGCTGATATTGGAGAAGTCCCAATATACCTGAACATAAAACTCAAATAGGCACCGGGACAGAATACCAAATACGATTCAACACGGTGACACCGTTATTGTATAAATAAATCACAATCATTATCACAGGTTAGAAGAGGAACTTTTGGAAAAGCTATGATCAACGCATCCTTTGTACATGCATTCTAGTCAAACTATTGAAATCTATATGACTGAAGTCAGCATGGATATACATTTACTTTGTTAAATTAGCAAACTTTTCAAACCTGTAACACTTTGCACAAACAGATCTAAAAGATAAAATTAGCATTCACAATACCGGAAATGTAATTACTAAGTAGCCTAACTAATGCACCTACAATATCGTAATATCTACCATGGAGGTAGAGGAGCCTCATCTAGGCCTGTCAGTAGTATAGGCCTACCTATTGTTTTATTTAAGCTAATGCTGTTTGTCTCTGGATAATCTGATTAAAACCTGCCTCGTCTATTTTGAATGTCTGATTAAAACTGAATGAGGATTTTTTTTTACTTTAGTAAATGAGATAATGCGTTGTTTATTTTGTTTATATTTCAAAACAATTATCGACTTTATACTTTATGTTCGTTCTTCTCTTCAGGTTTGCCACTTATTTAGTTCTATGATATTTCACTATTGAGTGGGGACATATGAGTACGACTCATGGAAAAGGGGTGGTGGTGGCAAAACAGTCTGAAACATTCATGCAATTCAACCTGACAAGTTATTATCTGTGATAAAGGGTCCCCATTCGCCTATATGGGCTATGGTTGGGTATTCTGTCATGTACTTCATGCTACTAAAATGTAGCGTTAAGTATTGTTGGTTGGCGTTTAATAGAACGCTATATTACAATTATTTATTAATATATTCAAATAGTTTCCTTTATTTACCACAACGTTATTCCTCACCACTCAAACAGAAACACAAACAACTTTGATTTAGGCTATACACGTATAATGTTGTATTGAACCAATTTTGTAAACAGACATTATTTCATTTGTATAGGAGAAGAGACAATATTTTTTCATGTCAATCTTTTCTTGAATCGATGCGTCTCGAAGGTTAACTTTCATTTAGACAGGATTTTGTTTAAACACTGTTCTGAGAAATGCTTCACGTAGTTAAGTAATTATCAAATACAGCTTTGCTATTTGTTTTGTTTCCTATATACACGATCATAGCCCATGTACACAAACGCATCTTATTTTACATATAAAACTGTTTTTACATCACCTGAGGTGCTATGAGTCATTGGATCAATTCATTGCGGTGGCCCATTATGCTGTTTCCCGTTCCACCTGTGGTCAACAACTGGTTCGTCAAAAACCATGGTATGTGCTGTCCTACCAATGGGAAAATGCATATACAACATCTAGCTAATGATTGGAAAGAGTCGCGCATATGGCGACGGCGGTTTTCTTTTGAAGATCATTTGCCATAAATGCCTGATGTTTAATTCCTAATAATATGTGTTAAACAAACATGTTTCTTTTCAATGTTTACGTGAATTGTGGTGTGGTGTGGACGTATTCTGCAAGCGCGTTTTCATAAAAATTCCCAAATAATATGCAATAACAATTTCCCCATGTGCACGATTTGCGTTAATACAAAATACAATATAAATTCAGTTGGTGCAAACTGCAGACTGGATGCATGGGAAATTTAAACGATGAACGTTAATATCAATTTCAGCTGAAACAAATCTTGCAATAAAATATATTATAGTTGTTGCAAAAAGGTTACGGTACTTAACAAAACGTTTCCTTCGCTTCATACACTCACACTATGCAACGGAGATGAGTGGTTTGTTAGACAATGTCCATTGTAATCCACTGAAGACGTAATTTAGCGATTAGAATGTAATGTCAGTTAGTGAACATCCAAGCACGTTTTCTTTCTTTATCTAAAACATAAAACAATATATTTAGAAGTACCGTTTAGCTCTTGAAAAACAGGAATGAATATACTTTACTATGGCTATCCCTAAAGCTGGATTAGAGGGGTATTTAATTAACAAAGAGTCCACTGAAAACGGAAGGTAGAAGGTTTTCTTAGCTTTGTTTGGACAGTGAAGCGTATTCCTGTGTCTTTGTCTATTCATAGTTTAAACGTAGACCGGGAGAGTTATTAATTAGACATTAGAGGACAGAGACGTAGCTCAACAAGTGGTATCCGCATGAGAAGTGATCGGTCATCGGATCGATACTTCTCAGTGAACCCATTTGCAGTTGGCTATTTTTCATTCTACCCAAAGGACGTAGCTCAATAGGTAGAATATCCGACTGGAAAACGGATAGATGTCGAATCGATCCTTCTCACTTGACGCATTGGGCCATTTTTGTTTCATCCAGTGGTCCACAACTTGTTCACCAAAGGCCGTGGTATGTGCTGTTCTGTCTGCATGTATGAAAGTGCATATAAAATACCTCTTGCTACTTATCGGAAATAGTAGACAATGTGGCGACAGCGGATTTCCTCTGAAACAAATGTGTCAATCAACGTGTTCTAGTTGCGTCGTTAAATAAAACAAACTTTACTTTATCACTACAAACGGCATATATATAGAACACAAAACTCCGGTAAGCAGAACGTATCTGGGAAGCAGTTGCTTGTCGGGTCGATCCTTCTCGGTGGACACGTTTACAATGGGTCTATTTTCTGTTCCAACTAGTTCTCCATAACTGGTTCACGAAAAGGCTGTGGCATGTGCTTTGCTATCTGGGAAAGTATATAAAAAACTCTTTACTGATTATTTGAATGAGTGGGGTATATGGTGGCAACGGGTTTCTTCTGAAGACCATGAGTAGTAAATACCGTAATTTTAACAAATAGCCACTGATTCAACTAGGTGCTGCGTTGTCATTAAACACACATTTGTTTTCACAAACTCCATGCTAGACAAACATAAATTAAACTGATGAAAGGTAAAATGTCTTGCAATCATTGCTTTATCCCTATGATTAAGTACCATGATAGGACCATGATAGCATATTCAGAACCAAACAAAGTTAACACTTCCTGTCTTGAACAGAATATCTGGCTTTGTCAGAGTGTGCCCATAAGAGGCGTGCTTGAACACTTATTTAGTGATGCAAGTACGTTAAACATTTTTTTCTGTTCCTCCTAAGTTAACACCATGTAGGTGCCAGACAGACTAGACACCTTCAGTTGACTCTTGATTAACAGGTACATCCGCCACACATGTTGTCAGTTTTTCAAATGACAATCAGTTTCTGTCATTGCATTTTCTTACTTTGGTTTTTATTTATCCGACTGCAGAAAAAGTATCTCACATAAGGACATATATTAAAAACATCATATTGTTGACTGGTGTGAAGTTTCAAAGCTGTATAATTTATTGGTTAGTTGTAAAGTTATTAACCCTTAAATTTTGAGGGGATTTTTTATTGAGCCACCCAATAAATATTATACGTATATCGGGTGGCCTCCAAAAATATATTACAGCCTGGCTCTGAATAAAACGTTAAACACCATGACCTGCTATTGAGTGTATTATTATGTACATGTACAGTCAAACCTGCTCGAGCGGCCACCTGTCTCTAAAGGTCACCTTTATTTTCTCGCAAGTCAGCTAATTAAGTACAATATAACCTGTATTAAGCAGCCACCTGTGATAAGAGATAACTTTTTATTACTCCCTTGTGTGGCTGCTTAAGACAGGTTTGACTGTACATACATTCTGCATCACAAACATTTTATTTAAAGGAATCCGCACTCAATAAAACCTTCAAATGTTACAATAATAGACGTAGACTTGACACGAATTCCTGACAGTTGTTACATGCCACGTGTACGGAATGAGTGGAACTTCTGCTGCTGATTAGCTGTGCTAATGAAGGCCACACTGAGACAGAATTTAAATAAATAGAATAAACACTTTAATTTTAGTTTTTACGTAACAACTGAACAGTTTGTACAATGTGCATGCCATGTACTTGAAATCTAGTTTTATCTCATTCTGTTTGTAGAGACATATTGCACGCTTTCGCCCTGACTGTAGAGGTCAGTGAAGGTCAAACACAATTAAAATACGGTGGTTAAAACACACAAAACAATTTAAACTGCAAAACATACAGTTCTATCAAAATATTAAACAAAATATAAAAATAAGAAAAACATATTCAATAGAAAATCCAACAATAAAAGCAATGTAGCCACTTTAAAAATAAATATGCAATCTTTGCCCATTTTCCGATTCATGCGCATTGTCTTTATGCAAATAAGTTTTACTCAGCTGTTTTATATTTTGTCATCTTGATATTAAAATGTTCTCTTTATAAATATTTTACACATGAAAACTGTTTGTTTATACGACGTTTAAAACAGGTGAAAATATAAACTATTTTTTGTAGTTTAAAAAAAGTTCTCCGTACACTCTTCAATTAATATTTAAGTATTATCATTTAAGTCTCATAAAATGTGACATTTTAACATTAAGCACCTTGTACAACAATGCAACAATTTCATTAGTGCGAGAAATTTGAAGGGAACGGACATTTAAATATTTGAACATAGCTCAAATTAATAACAAACAAAGATGTACTTGAACCTGACGGCAATTATAGATTAATATTTAGCGGTCTGACACCAGACGATGGATTTTCTAATATTAGGATAATGTCTGAATTGTGTTCTAATTTTAAATATGACGATTGCCAATACAAAATCCTGTATGTCAGTGTCAGAAAAGAATTTTCTACATTATGTACTTTCCCAAAGACAGAATAAAATATTCAATGCACTTCATTGTTTGATATACCAGTTAAAGATCACTTTCTGGAACGAAAAATAGCCCAATTATCGTAGTCCACCGAGACGGAACGATTTATGCTCTCTGTAAAGTTCAAGTCCAGACTTGTTTATTATCAACTGGGTGTTTGCAAACATTTAAATTTCTACGAGGCAATATGAAAGCAATGTTAATTCATTAGCCGGTGCTGATACGTGTTATTGAGATAATCGAATGATTAATCATGTCCTTCAGCCAGAATGTCAATGTCAATAAGAGAACAAACTGTAAATATAATATTCATAAACGCGTCGATTTTGTTTAATGAAATTTCTCGATTAAACATCATTTTGAAAGGCACGTCAGCTGTGCTGTGTGTGTAAACAGAGCTAACAAGATGTCGTAGTTCAACTACCACGACATCACAGACTGAAGGCTAGATGACGTGAAATGTCCACACTTACATTCGTCTATCTACTTGGTCTGTTTATTCATTTATTCAATATTTATTATACATAAAAACATACTGGGATCAGCCGGCTTAGCCTATATTAATACCTTTATCTCCATGTTATATGCGGGTAGTCCAACAGAGGAAGAAAAAGAGACGAGGTGGAGAAAAGGGGTGAGGTATAGTAAGTAGAAGAGCTTTAACATTGGACAGGGGAATGGGATGTCTTTTCTTTTTATTAAATTTTATGCTGCATTTTATTTTACTTTTCGACCATGCCCTTTGATATGACGACATGCATTTTAGTTTTGTAAAATATGTTATAAGATGTTGAGAGAGATTGATAAGTATCAATTGGTATATAATATAAAACAATAATAATTATAGAGTATATAAAAATAAAGTCACCTTCACCATTAAAACTAATGTTACAAAAACAATATTTTTAACTAACCATTTCGAATGTAGATGCTTTTCAACATTTCCCCACCCAGTCAAATATAAAGGAAATTTAGAGGCAATGCAAATCAAAATAAACAACAATATATAAAAATATAAGTAAAAAAGTATAAACATAAATACTGAGATGTACATTATTTCCATACCAATACACGTTTTGTTGTATTTTAACTGCAGATAGTTAAACTATTACAAATACTTAAAACAAACAAGTAAACAATTCTTTCATTATGAGTGCACGGGATTGAGTTGGCTTTGTATAGAACACACCGCATGATTGTAGCATAGATTTGGATAGGAAGCAGTACAAACACGACCCACTTCTTAATGATATTTGTCTGTCAGAGAGATACTAAGCTCGCCGATTGTTTAGTCAGGCAAATCAGGGCAGCAGGTTCGAGCTGAGACATTGTAAATACATATTTTTATTAAATGTAAAACTTCGAAATAATTGTATACACCAGCATTTGTCTTATCCGGATTTCTGTGTAAACCAGCATGATTTTAAACTCCCGTCTAGCTAGATAACATTAGATAACAATCTGTCTATACCAGCACTCTGTCTAACCCTGCATATTTTGTTGGTCCCAAGTGAATCGGGTTTAGACGAAGTCCATTGTAATTAGTTTGATGATTATCTAATCAAGTGTAAATCGTGGAATTCTAATGTTGAAAGTGACTGACATTTGTTTTAACTTTATTTATTTCCATTAATTTAATTTATTAAATGTTTAGAAATATATTCTTCTCATGCCAGTGCCGTGCTTCTCAGATTTAAGTCTTAAACTTTAGAAATTTAAAACACATCTTGAAAGATACCTTCTTACAGGTAAAAAGTGCTCCAGTGGCGTCGTTAAATAAAACAAGCATTACTTTACTTTTCTTACAGGTAACAATCAAAACCAGTAACACTTACGTTTAAACTGACAAACATAGGGTGAAGTTTATAATAAAACTATCCTTCCAAGATTCTAAAGTGATACCCAAGATCAAGAAATGCACATACTAGTATGCTAATATTCTGCTATTAATGTTAATGTCATTAATGTTAATATTATATCATTAATATCAATATTTTTTATGAATGTTGTGTTATATATTTTCATAATAATGTTTTGTTGTTGTTTAATGTCTACATACAGAGCCAGGCTGTTATAGCAGACACCTGTCCTGGGTGTATGTGTGTGTTTCGTATAATAATGAAGATGGTTCTGGTATAAGCTGCATATTTATTTGCTTTGAGTGTGGGTGTCGTTTATACCACAAATATCATTTTAAACTGAAACCCAAGATCAAGAAATACATATGAGAATACATTTAGTTTGGGAACTTTCTTTGATTTTAATTTTAAAATACTTAAGATTTTCACCATTGTGTGCCTGTCTTCCAGTACAATGGTGTCTTTGTAAGCACTACTGAAGGCTAAATATACATGTACCACAAAGAGAACACAACTTCTTCTGTTAAGTGTCTAAATATACGTTTATACACTGTACACATACATAGGCCTATATTTGTTTCCAGATATGGTGATGTTGACCACACCTTTTCCAGTCTAACCTGTACTTTACGTAATTGATGATACAAATATTCAGTTTTATAATTTCATTTCAAACTTTCTTACCAAACTACATTACTATATTAATTAATGGGTACATTACTTATTTGAGAGTTACAAATTGGTGATACAAATGTTCAGTTTTATAGTAAAAATTCATTTCAAACATTCTGATCAAACTACATTATTATATTAATTAACGTGTAGATAACGTATTTGAAAATTAAAAATGGATGACAACACTATTCAATTTTATAATTAATTTTTTTTTACCAAAATATATTATATTATATACATTGTACTAGTGTATTAGAAAACAAACATCGCTATTATATACCAGATTTAAGACAATAGTTTCAACATATCTCTAACAAAATCTTGAAATAACACATCTTTCTAAAGAATGTTAAGAATGCACACAAATGAAGGCACGTTTCAAAGAATATTCCATGCATACTTCTCAACCAAAAGTTTCGCATCCAAGTTCTAAGTGGGCAATTGTCTTAGCGCTGTGGGATAAAGAAAGCGTCTGTGTTGAAACCCGTATTACCCACATATGCCCTTGACACCATAATCTGAGAATGCAAGTTTGAGGAGGATTAGTAAATATGAGCAGTCTGAAGTTCATATTTGACGGATCTCTTCCCGACACACAGCTGAAAGCCAGAGTGTTATGAAACGTCACAAAATGGATGACGAGTCGGTCATAGATTACGCTTTCTGTATAATCGCCATGTTTGTTGACAAATAAACACTGTTTGTAATCTACTTCAAACAGCTTGTAATTACTACAACAGCAAACTACAAAAATCAATGTTAGCACAGCGTAACACAACAAATACAGGTCAATAAGATGATCTGGGTTGTGATGTAAGCACGTAAAACTTGTTTCCAATGATCTGGTGACGTAAGCACGTAAAAGAGCTGTCCTGTGTAGATGCTCACCATCAATATGAGCTGATTCTTAACTAGAAGCCATCCGGAGTTTAATTGTTTTATTACATTTTATTTTTTTATTTGTTAAAAATACATATGAATTATTTAGTTTAAAAAACATACTTAAATCTGTTTCTGATGAAGTTTGTATAATTATATTTCGAATTATTTAAATTTATCATTAAAATATATTTGTTTTTAATTACATGAAAATAATACTAGCGATAAATAAAACACCAAGTTTAGAGAGGTATATTCTATGCTACAACCTGTCTTTCACTTACTAAAAGGAAGAGGAACAACGGAACTGTCATAAAATACTTATTTCAAGAGTGATGACCAAACATTATAGTTTATACATGTGTAACTTTATGCATTAAATTCCACAGAACTAATGGTTCTGCAATTTTGTGTACACACTGTTATACATGTATATAATTTTGAATATGTTTATAACACCCACACACCAACATACACTCCCCGCACGCGCACACAAACAAACAAACAAACACATACAATGACACAGACAATTAAGAGGTAACTCGTGTAGCCTATATGCTGAGAAGTTAGCATTCATGTGTTATAATTATATTGATTTACTGAATGAGGGAGCGGGATGTAGCTCAGTCGATAGCATGCCCGCCTTTGAAGCGGTCAATCGTCTGATCGATACTTCTCAGTGGACTCAGTTGCAGTTTGGGCTATTTTCCGTTCCAATCAGTCGTTCATCAAAGGCCGTGGTATGTACTGTTCTGTCTATGGAAAAGTGCATATAAAAGATCCCTTGGTGCTTATCGAAA
>JAUTWP010073075.1:0-12457 GCA_033042655.1 Cyathermia naticoides
AGTTAATCATTATTATCATAGGCTGTTCATGACACATGTAATCATTATTATCATAGGCTGTTCATGACACAGGTAATCATTATTATCATAGGCTGTTTATGACACAGGTAATTATGATTATCATAGGCTGTTCATGACACAGGTAATCATTATTATCATCATAGGCTGTTCATGACACAGGTAATCATTATTATCATAGGCTATTCATGACACAGGTAATCAGCATTATCATAGGCTGTTCATGACCAAGGTAATCATCATTATCATAGGCTGTTCATGACACAGGTAATCATTATCATAAGCTGTTCATGACCAAGGTAATCATCATTATCATAGGCTGTTCATGACACAGGTAATCATCATTGTCATAAGCTGTTCATGACACAGGTAATCATCTTATCATAGGCTGTTCATGACACAGGTAATCATTATCATAGGCTGTTCATGACACAGGTAATCATTATTATCATAGGATGTTCATGACACAGGTAATCATTATTATTATCATAGGCTGTTCATGACACAGGTAATCATTATTATCATAGGCTGTTCATGACTCAGGTAATCATTATTATCATAGGCTGTTCATGACACAGGTAATAATTATTATTATCATAGGCTGTTCATGACACAGGTAATCATTATCATCATAGGCTGTTCATGACACAGGTAATCATTATTATCATAAGCTGTTCATTATTAGTGATCAGTATCCATCTTGGTATATAAAGTTCATAAAGCTGGTATTTATTATAGATATCCACGTAAGTAAATCTCCTGTTATGGGCCGCAGAAATGGCAGGGTCATAACTGGAGCCAAGGACGGGTGTCTGTTATAACAGCTTACTCTGAATGTAGACATTAAACAGGTTGACTTAATAGGAAAATTGTGTTGATGACACATAAAATCAAAATAAACATATTGCAAACAGGATTGGGACTTTAAATATTTATTTTGTTCCAATCGTATTAGGGCTATGGAGATCATTTTAAAAGTTTAGCCTATACACTAAACATACATCTTCATTATGTAATATAATTCAAATGGTAATATCAGGTATATGTATTAGCTATTTAAAATAAGTCGAGATATTATAGAAACATATTTAAACTGTATTGATAGAGATATCTTTAAAAAATTTTACATTTTAATTTTGTTAACAGATTGAAGATGCTCTTATTCGCCGTGGTTCACCCATTGGTTTTCCATATTGGGACTGGGCACGTCCTCAAACAACAATCCCGCCTCTGGCAGCTGACTCTACTTATATAGATCCTGTAGATGGTTCTTCCAAACCAAATCCATTCTACAACGCCCCAGTCGCTTTTGTAAGCGGCACAACGTCACGAAAACCTGACCCCAGACTCTTTGAATCTCCGAAATTCGGTGACCATACCTATCTTTTTGATGGAATATTGTTAGCATTTGAACAAGACGATTTCTGTAAGTTTGAAGTTCAGTTTGAGATCATCCACAACGCTGTACATACGTGGGTAGGCGGCAGTGAACAGTACTCCATGTCTACCCTTCACTACACAGCATTCGATCCTATATTCTATCTTCACCACTCGAATGTTGATCGTCTTTGGGCCATCTGGCAAGCTCTGCAGATCAAACGAAACAAGCCATATAAAGCTCATTGTGCTAGATCGTACGTGTCACAGCCCTTAAAGCCATTTGCGTTTGACTCACCTTTGAACACTAATGAAAAGACAAAGAAGAATGCCATTCCAACGGATGTCTATGACTATGAAAATGTACTTGGCTACAGCTATGACTCTCTTCAATTCGGTGGCATGAGTGTTGATGAGTTACACCATTACATTCAGACGCAACAGATGGCAGACAGAACTTTTGCAGGCTTCATCCTTGCTGGAATAAAAACATCGGCTAATGTTCAGGTGTTTATAAAAAAGCAAGGGGTTGATACTTACAACGTCGGGACGTTTGCCATTCTTGGTGGATCAAAAGAAATGGAATGGGCTTTTGATAGACCATACTGGTTAGTAACAAAAATATATTTCTCACATGATAAAAAATGCTTGATGCCAGGATCTATCATCTTAAACTATTCAAAAGTTTTTATTATTTTTATTTATTATATTTGTTAATAGTTTGTATTTGCTTTAAAACATTAAACTAATTCAAACATAACATCATTTTTTAAACCATTTTGGGTTAGCGGTTTGGCAATTATTAAAATATTTAACCAGACTCACCAGTGAAATAGCATTATTGGTATACTATTATATTTGCAAACCATACTATGAAAGTTTTTTGGGCTATTTTCCGTTCCAACCAGTGCTTCACAACTGATTCAACAAAGGCCGTGGTATGCATATAAAAGATCCCTTGCTGCTTATCGAAAAGAGTGGCGGCAGCGGGTTTCCTCTAAAAATTTGTCAAAATTACCATATAATTATGAATGACGTCCAGAAGCCGTTGAAAATCAATGTGCTCAGTGGCGTCGTTAAATAAAACAAACTACTTTTACTATGAAAGTTTGACTCATCTATGATATACCCTACGTAATAAGAACTATTTATGTCGTAGGATGGACATCACTGATGGTTTGAAAGAAATTGGTCTTGATCACAATGGCGACTTTGAGATCCAGCACAAGATAACGGATGTCAATGGAACTTCATTGGATGTTAATCTTCTTCCACAAGCCAGTGTTATGTTCCAGCCAGCATTAGGTGAACATGTTAAATAGTATCTTATAGCTATAAAATAACAAATGTTTCGTCACCATATACGGAAGTGGCTATACTGTATACAATTGAATTTTCTAAAAAGAATCCATATTTAGTAGATCCACACATACAGAGCAGACGATATTTACACGAAGAAAGAAAAACTTTTTCCTTTCGAGTATGATGACTTTTTTCTGAGTGTTTTCTTTTATATTTCAGGTGATGCGACGGACGAACGCGATCACACTATTATTAGGAAGAATGTCGATAGTCTTACTAGAGAGGAAGTGTATTCTATACGAAAAGCTCTTGCAGCTCTAAAAGAAGACAAATCTGCATCAGGATTCGAACAGATCGGTGCTTTCCACGGAGAACCAGAATGGTGTCCTAGACCAGAAGCTGATAAAAAGTTTGCTTGCTGTGTGCACGGAATGGCAACCTTCCCTCACTGGCACAGACTCCACACTGTACAGTTTGAAACAGGTTTAAGGAATAAAGGTTACAAAGGAGCTCTACCCTACTGGGACTGGACAATTCCACATACTGATCTTCCAAGTCTTGCTGGTGCAAAAACATACATTGATCCAAATAGCGGTGAAAAGGTTCCCAACCCATGGGAGCATGCACACATTGAACGTGCCAATGTAGACACAACTAGAGATGTTAAAAATAAACTATTTGAGCAGCCGGAATTTGGCAAGTATACCCACATTGCCCAACATGTATTACTTGCATTAGAACAGGATGATTTCTGTTCCTTTGAGGTACATTATGAAATTACCCATAATCTTATACATGCATTGGTAGGTGGTAGTGAAGAATACTCCATGGCTTCACTCAGATACACCGCTTTTGATCCCATATTTTATTTGCACCACGCCAACGTCGACAGAATATGGGCTATCTGGCAGGCACTGCAGAAATACCGAGGCAAGGCTTACAACTCTGCGAACTGTGCCTTAACTGAATTGAGGAAACCTTTACAACCATTTGGACTGGACAGTTCTATTAACCCGAATATCATGACCCGAGATCATGCAGTGCCTTTTAATACATTCAACTACAAGAGCGCCTTTGGTTACCAATATGATAACCTGGAATTTAATGGTTTGTCCATCCCACAATTGGCAAGAGAACTTGATAGAAAGAAGTCAATGGACAGAATGTTTGCTGGATTTCTTCTTCACAGCTTTAAGAAATCTGCTTTAGTTAAATTTTATATCTGCAAAACTAACAATTGTGAAAACTTTGCCGGGGAGTTTTACATTTTAGGTAGCGAGGAAGAGATGCCGTGGTCATACAACAGATTGTACAAGTACGAGATTACAGATTATTTGAACAAGCTGGGACTGCGGTATACTGACCGATTCTTCATCCGCTATGATGTGTTTGATCTTTCTGGACAGAATCTTGGCTCTGATCTGTTTGGAAACGCAACTGTTTTGCGAGATCCTGGGAGTGGTTAGTATATTGAAAAGTAGCATAATATTTATTATACTTAATGCTTATATTATTTTCCACATTTTCTACCATGTTTAACAATAAACTATACAATAAACCAAACGTTTACATAGGTGCTATAGTATGAACATTTCATGCAATATGTTTAATAATTATATTATTTTGAGATAACAGCCACCACCTATAGATAAAGTCAAACACATGTACTTGCATTGTAATGGGGTTTAGATCTCAGCATGACATTTATAATTAGTGATTATTGTGGTATTGACTCAGTATTGATTGGTATTGACTATCTAAACTATCCAAACATAACATAATTGGAATACTAAAGTTGCGTTTTGATTATTTGATTGATAGTTTAAAAAAATTAATTATTCTGGTCAAGCATGAATGCATCTACAACTAATAAATGTTTTGTTTCTACTGGACAGGCGTTGATGACACGGACAACTACGTGGAAGCGGTGACTGCTGCCAGTCACGTCAGACAGAATCTGGAAGATCTCACACACGGCGAGGTGGAAAGTCTGAGAGCTGCCTTCAACGATCTTGCTGACGAGGGTAAATATGAAGAGATCGCAAAGTTCCACGGGGCTCCAGGTCTGTGTGAATTAAACAAAAAGAAGATTGCTTGTTGTCATCATGGTATGGCTACTTTCCCACACTGGCACCGATTATACCTCGTGCAGGTAGAGAATGCTTTACTAGACAAAGGATCAGCCATTTCTGTACCATACTGGGACTGGACTTTACCTATAAAGACACTTCCCAGACTGATTGCAGAACCAACATACTTCAACTCCCGAAAACAGAGATTTGATCCCAATCCTTTCTTCAGGGGAAGTGTCAGTTTTGAGAACGCAATAACGTCAAGAGATATTCAGCCGCAATTGTACAACAGTACCTATATGTATGAAAATGCTCTGCTAGCTTTGGAACAAGACAATTTCTGTGATTTTGAAATCCAGTTTGAGATCCTCCACAACGCTCTTCATTCATTGATTGGTGGTCGAAGCAAGTATTCACTCTCTTCTTTGGAGTACACAGCGTTCGACCCATTGTTTTTCTTGCATCACTCGAACACTGATAGGCTATGGGCCATCTGGCAGGAATTGCAGCGTTACAGACATAAAGCCTACAACACAGCTAATTGTGCCATCAACAGGATGAGCATTCCACTAGGTCCTTTTGATAATGAAACAATTAATGATGATCGTATAACACGTCAGAACAGCCGTCCTGCAGACACATACGACTACCAAAATAGGTAATTACACCAGTCAGTATAATGCCTTAGCAATGACATAACACGTTGTCAAACGTATAGCAGTATTTGTATCACTTCGTCTATGGACAAAACGGAGTGCTGCCACATTAACTACTCTTTTTTGATTAGCAGTAAGACGTCTTTTACATTTACTTTCCAAAGACAGGGCAGCACAAAACAATACTTTAAGATGACGTGGAATGGAATATAGTCAATTTGGTTGACCAAGTAAACTTTAAATTAGTCAATATCATTAATTTGTCTCATGTAATTTTGATACAATCTTCACTACCTTTTTGTATTATAGCTGCCATGCGCAATACAGACCTTGATAGTTTAGCCAGGTGAATATTATACAAAACATCCTGCTACTGAATTGATTTAACCAATTCAATTCTATTTTAACACACACATACATATTTTCACCTGACTACTGTGATATACATATATGAAGATTTAAGTATTGCTTGACATGGAGAATAATTGATAACTTTTTTTTACACTTTTTAGTATGTTTGTAAAAACATTAATTTGCCTTTATTATTATTATCATCATTATTACTATCATTGTTATTGTTATTATTATCATTATTATTATTAGATTCCACTACAAGTATGACAATCTAGAATTCAATCACATGAGAATACCTCAGTTAGATAAGCTACTGCAAGAGAGAAAGGAACGTGACAGAATCTTTGCAGGCTTCCTGCTGCATAATATCAGCACATCTGCTGATATAGATATATTCGTATGTGTCCCCACTGGACTTAGTGGGGAACAGAACTGCAATAACCCTGCTGGAAGATTTTCCATCCTGGGCGGTCCTCTGGAGATGCCGTTTGTCTTTGACCGACTGTATAAATTCGACATCACTCATGTCCTCATGACTCTTGGAGTAATGCTTGACAGCGAATCATACGACCTCAAAATCAGAATCCGCTCTGTAGATGGAAAGGTTCTGGATAACGACGTTCTTCCAAAGCCTACCATTTTGTTTGAACCAGGAACAAGTAAGTAATGTTAAATTTTACAATGGCAATTAGGTTATAATGAAGAAAGCCACTGCGACTATTTAAAGTACAAAATGTCAGAAGTATAAATTTATTCTTTTTTTTTTACTTGCAAAATACGGGTACCTCAACACTGTCTTAACCATCATAACGTTTAAATAAATAGCGTTAATAAATAAAAAAAATCGCAGACAATCATACACATTTATAAGGATTATTCATAAAATTAACAATCTTTTTATAATAAATACATTTCAGAATAAAATAAATCTATTTACCTATATTTTTTATATATTTATTTTTATTGTCTATATAATTTGAAGATACACTAAAATATTTATAAGTATTTATATATTTAATGATAAACATTTATAATCTTTATATATGTAATATGTTTAACAATTTTTTTCCAGATTCCCGTCAGGAAGCTGATGGCAAAACTAAACCATACATAGTGAGAAAAAACATCAATCTTTTAAGTCCGTTTGAGACTTTGTCATTGATCAAGGCCTTAAAGGCGATGCAAGCAGATTCATCAGCTGATGGCTATCAATCCATTGCAGCATTCCATGCCATTCCTCCCTTATGTCCTAGCCCAAACAGTGCTCATAAACATGCCTGCTGCCTTCACGGCATGGCAACGTTCCCACAGTGGCACAGACTGTACACTGTGCAATTTGAAGATGCTCTTCTCAGACATGGATCTATGGTTGGAGTACCATACTGGGATTGGCTACGACCTACGAGGGTCTTGCCAGCCTTGTTAACCATTCCTATGATACACGATCCAATTTCAAACATTGATTTTCCAAACCCTTTCGTGAAAGCTGAAATCGAATTTGAGAAGACGACCACTGAGAGAGATGTCATCAGGAGTAAATTGTTCAGCCGGGCAAGCTACAAGAATTGGTTTGTCCAACAAGCACTGTTTGCTCTCGAACAAGAGAACTATTGCGATTTCGAGATTCAGTTTGAGATCCTTCATAATGGAGTCCATACGTGGATTGGTGGTCGCAAAGTTCACTCCCTTTCTCATCTTCATTACGCTTCATATGACCCAGCTTTTTATATACACCATGCTCAGACAGACAGAGTTTGGGCAATCTGGCAGAAGTTACAAGAGCTGAGAGGTAATGATGGTAGTGAAAGCAACTGTGCCATAGATTTGATGAAGGTTCCATTGAAACCCTTCAGCTTTGGAAGTCCCTACAATCTAAACAAGAAGACTACAGAATACTCAAAACCATCGGATACGTTCGCTTACAAAGAACGATTTGGTTATATCTATGACTCATTAGACTTCATGGGACTCGACATTCCAAGACTTGATTCTTTCATTAAGGAGAAGAAAGAGGATGATCGAGTGTTTGCTGGATTCCTCCTCAAAGGATTTGGTTCTTCTGCATCTGTATCATTCCAGGTCATATGTTTGTCTTTACATTTGTTTCATAACTTAACACACATCTATCAATAATGTATATTCATCAAGTACAAAGACCAACGCCGAATTAGGGTTCACAACAAATAATTATTATTAGGCCATACCCATATATAGCTTTCTAACAAATATTTTCCTATCTATAATTTGGATAACTTATTATGATTATCGTCCACATGTAGAGCGCTTTAAGCAATTAAAATAAATTAATTTTGAGTATTTAGTATAGAAAACACAAAACACACTAAGCAATAAAGTAATTTAATTGAATATGCCTTATATTTGGATTGTGGATATAGAGTATTTTGAACATGTGTTAACGCTCAACATTATAACATTTTAAACATCGGCCCAGCTGTCATGTTCTATTACGATATTCGATTAAATCATGATTTATATATATTATTTTAAAATTATATAATGATATTTTCTGTATTTCAGGTTTGTAAACCAGATGGTGACTGTAGAGACGGTGGGTATTTCACCATACTTGGAGGTTCTTTAGAGATGCCATGGGCTTTTGACCGTCTGTACAAGTATGACATCACCAATGTCCTCAAAGAAGCCGTTATACACTATGACGACCCTTTCACAATCAAAGTCCAAGTGACTGCTTTGAATGGAACCGCTCTTAGCAACTTGATTCCTACACCAAGCGTGATCTTCGTGCCAGGCACAAGTACGTATAAGGACAGAACAACTCACACCTTATCATTGGTAGCGTGAATAGGTTTCCACCTAAATGCGAAAAAGATTCTAATACCACCTAATTATAAATACGGGTATTTTACAGATCAATCCTTACTATTTTAAATGTATGTCTGACGAGTGAGGGTCAAGCTAAGTGGGCCCTTACGAAACAGTACTATAAAACAACGTACAAAGTGTAACACCAAGTCTCATAAGTATATAATAAAAGTATTCATCTTCTAAGATATTCACAAACATAAAAAATAAAGAACTTGTTATCCTTCATTTACTTTTAGCACCAAAGCTTTGTGACAGGATATTCCGGTAATAGAATTGAAATTATAGAATCTCCATCGGCTTTGGCTTAGGTGCATTATGATTGTACGCATGTCAATCCATGTAATAACATATTTAAAAAAAACTTTAATACCGGCATACATGACCTCATTTAGAACATTGGGATTGTTCTATTAGAATTGAAGAGTAATCTATTCTTAACGTTCTTATATTTAAATAGAAGACAACTACAAATGGAAACATTCTCCCAACACAATCCGAAAGGAAGTATCTTCACTATCTGAGAGAGACGTCCAGAGTCTAATGGCAGCTTTACACAACCTGCAGCAAGACAAAGGACCTGATGGATATGAAACTATTGCTTCCTTCCATGGCATGCCTCTTTTATGTCCAGACCCTAAAAACCCATCTATTGCATGCTGCCACCATGGAATGGCTACATTCCCTCATTGGCACAGACTTTATATCGTCCAATTTGAAGATGCTATGAGAAGACACGGAAGCAGTGTTGCTGTACCTTATTGGGACTGGACGAAGCCCATCACAGCTCTTCCGAAATTATTTACTGAACCACGTTATTATGATGCTTGGAGAAACGAAGTTGTTACCAATCCATTTGCTAGAGGTTACATTCCTTCTGAATCTACATACACTGTCAGAGATATCCAGAGCATGTTGTACGAACTGTCTACAGACAGGGAGCATTCTATTCTATACGATTATGCTCTACTGGCTTTGGAACAAGAAAACTTTTGCGACTTTGAGGTTCAGTTTGAGGTCTTGCACAACTGGATTCATTACCTCATTGGAGGAAGACAGGAATATGCTCTTTCATCACTACACTGGACATCGTATGATCCTTTGTTCTTTTTGCATCATTCCTTTGTCGACAAAATCTGGGCAATGTGGCAAGAACTTCAGAAGAGACGGAATAAGCAACACGACAGAGCAGAATGTTCACTGAATCTTATGAGCACACCAATGAAGCCATTTAACTTTGAGTTAAATACCAACACCCACACCAAAACCCACGCTGTACCAAACACAGTGTTTGACTACTCTGATCTCAATTACTCATACGACAACCTTGACCTTGCTGGGAATTGTATTGAAGACATAGAAGCTACCATTGATAGCAACACCCGAAGAAATAGAGTATTTGCTGGGTTTTTGCTGCATGGAATTGGAACGTCTGCTGATATAAAATTCGAAATATGTAAGACAACTGTAGACTGTTATAAAGGTGGTTTGATATATATCCTGGGCGGTTCAAAAGAAATGCCTTGGTCGTTTGATAGGTTGTTTAAGATGGACATCACACAAGCTTTGAGGGATGCTGGGATTCAACCAGAGGATGTTTTTGACAATCAGGAACCATTTTTCTTAAAAGTTGTGATAACTTCAGTTGACGGGAAACGACTGCCACCATCAACTCTGCCAGCTCCGACTATTATCTACAAGCCTGGAGCTCGTTACAGTCGAACACCAAGCACGCCACACGCAACTCGCCACAGTAACTGTATATCTGATAATTGTCAAGACAATGAAATAATGACTCTACCACCTCCACCACTACCACCACCATCACTCCCACCTTCGTTAGATTCTGGTATACCATTACCACCACAATTCACATATTCGTCAGAGTCCAGGACACCGTCGTCTACGGATAACAGAAGTTCACAGAAAGGTATGTTTTTTTGGGTCAGGTCATGGTGTAACGTCCACATTCAGAGCCAGACTGTTAGACCATATATTATTTTAACACTAACGACACACATATCTTTTTGTTTTATAAAATAGTCAAGAATGCATTAAAAAGCCATTCAAATGAATGAACAAGTAGCTGTCTGCTTAATGCCAGATTAAATTATTTAAGTAAACAGAATAATTTGGAAAGGCTACCATATCATAATTATATAATAATTATGCCTAATTCATTAGATTAAACTGAAGTTGCATATAACACATGTTTTAAAATAAAAAATCACATATCAGGTGTTAATGTTATGTTCACTAAACAAAATAGTTTTAATATTTTACTTTTGATTAATCAAATTAATTAACATGGATTTATAAAATCATGTACACAGAGAATAAAGAAATGCCCTCTTATGACATGGTAATGTTTTAAAGTTATACAAACAGTTTTATGGTATCTAGTAATATTTATCTGAATCCTTAAATGTTATTCTGCTCCAATACTAAACATTATTTTTTTAAAGTACATATAGCAGGACAGATTCTACATTTTAGCCATTAGTCTGGAATCTAAATGTTTTATAAGCACGGGTCCAGATACTTAGTTATTTATATATAAAATTATTTAGTCGGATACCCTCCTTAACATTATAGTTATGCTTAGAAATGATCACAAACGCCTAAAACAGTAAAGTTTGTTTTATTTAACGAAGCTACTACATTTTTGTATAACACATTGATTTGTAACTTATCATCCTGAGAAAACCCGCTGCCGCCACACCTGTTACTATTTTTGATAAGCATCAAGGGTTCTTTTATAGGCACTTTCCCATAGACAGGACAGCACATGCCACGTCCTTTGATAAACGAGTTGTGGACCACTGGTTGGAACGGAAAATAGCACAAACTGCAAAGGCCTAAAATACATGGAACATATATTTCATTTTAGATATTTATTATTATTTTAAACACACACGCATACACGCACACACACAGACACACACACACACACACACACACACACACACGCGCGTACACAATACGATCCCATTGTACTGTCTATTGTCTGATTAAAGGATTTGGTGGAAATCCAGGATACTCTCAGCACAGCAGTGTTGGTATTAGGAAGAATGTCAATGATCTCATACAGTCAGAAATTGAAAGTCTCAGAGCTGCAATGGCTGCCGTTCAGGCTGACTCGGGTCCAAATGGGTTCCAGGCCATCGCTAGTTATCACGGAAGTCCGCCCATATGCAAGATGGCTGATGGAAAGAAAGTATCTTGTTGCCATCATGGTAAATATATATTTTTAAATTAAAAACCACATAACTAATATTTGTTATTAGCTAATACTAATTTATATTTTTAAAATCAGAACAATGATTATATATTTTCAAATAGATTATTTTCATGTTTTATTTATTCAATGCTATGCCAGGTTTTTTTAGACAGCTGTCAGGGCAGTTAAATCAACACTTTAATACACACGCTTAATGGTTACTTAATACGGTAATACTTTTGTTTTATACCATCTTCGTGTATTTATGCAACTTACCAATGATGCATAAACTTCCAATGGAAGATACAAAGGATTTCTTAGCAGTAGCCTACTATCTATTTTCAGTTTGTATTTACCAATCAATGCCCGACTATTAAATACATGGTAGTGATTGAGCATTCTGGGAACGGCATACTCATCTATGGATCCACCATGGACACGCCTCTGACTTGAACCATGCCTTCATATTGTTTAACTTGTAAACTCAAACAATTATTTTCCTCATGGGCAGACAACTCTTTTGTTATCTGGTCATAGAAAAAGTAAAGTTTGTTTTGTTTAACGACGCCACTGGAACACATTGATTTTTATCGTATCATCGGTTATTGGACGTC
>JAUTWP010073186.1:0-12456 GCA_033042655.1 Cyathermia naticoides
TCTAAAAAGTGTGTCAAAATTACCATATGAATGACGTTCAATAACCGATGTTGATAAAATCAATGTGTTCCAGTGGCGTCGTTAAACAAAACAAACTTTACTTTACTTTTACTTCAAAGGCAGATATGCTACCGAATGAGCTACATCCCACTCCATTAGAGATAGAAGTTCTCATTCGCCAACACCTTTAAAATGGAATTTTCATGTTGGACAAGCAACTTATTTAAAGAAAGGAATGTTTGGGAATCCAAAAAGTTGTGCCCAAGGGAGGCGTGCTTGAACACTTTTGTGATGTAAGCACGTAAAAACTATTTCTATTCCATTCCATTGTTTAACGACAGTGGATGATAGAGAAATCTGTATCAAAAAGCGCCACTGATGAACATCATAGCAGTGGAGATAAAAACACAAGGCATTAAAGTACTGAACCAATATGGTATTTATTTCCCACATAAGATCATAAGTCAGTGATAACATTTCAATATCCGTTAGTCAATAACAGCAAATGTAATAAACTTTAAAAAACAATCTTCACATGTATAGTAAAAATAAATGTGTTAACAGCAGTAAAATCCATTCATGTGGTATTGGTCCACGGACCTGTAAAGACATACAATCATGTTGAATTATTTGTATTGTTCATGATTAAATGAAAATATACAAGCTCTATTGGTACTGTTTGATGGGTACCTGTCCCATCAGCTTAATACATCAAATATATTAATCTGTACATAATACTTCAAACTGGTGTCTTAATAAACAGTTCAAGTGGTTTTGTTGTCAGGTCAGGTGATGTGGTTTAACATCTACATTCAGAGCCAGGCTGTTATAGCAAATGCGTCTCCCAGGTGCCATTTATGGTTCAAGCCATCCACTTCATCCGGGACAGGAATTTGTTTGAGTTAACAGCACAAACAGATAAATATAAAAATAAAATGCAGACTTCAGTAGAAAAACAGATAATTTTTATGACACGGATCAAACTTAAAAAATGTAGGACAATCTAAATAAATATAAAACAGAAAAAAACATTCAAAATAGATATAAACATTTTTAACAACTAATTTGAATTCTGTGACATTAATATTTGTGAGGACTGGAACCTTTTAGGAGAGCTATACCTAAAATATGTATGGAAAAAAGACATGAATTCCATTTCTGGGAAAACAAGAACGAGCTTGGGCCAGAACTTATGCCAAAGATAGACATCCTTCACAACAGTGTTGAACACTTTGACGTCAAACATAACAGCACATCCCCATGCATACGCAAATCAATGTACATGTACAGTGATGTGTTAATTTGCCAACATCTGTGCATACATATTTTTAGTATGAGCTCTTACTCATTTAAAAGTACATGTATATACAGTCAAACCTGTCTTAAGCATCCACCCAAGGGAGTAACCAACAGTGGCCTCTTAAGACAGGTGGCTGCTTAATACAGGTTATATTGTATTAAATTAGCTGATTTTGCAGAAAATAAGTGACCTTTGAAGACAGGTGGCTGCTTATTACAGGTGGCCACTTTAGCAGGTTTGACTGTACTGTGTACTTGGAGATTCAACAAAAATGGACCATTTACGGGTTCAAAATTGTAAAGTTGACCAAGTAGAAGTGGCTTGTTGATCCTAAAATATACACTACATTTCTATTAAACTCTGGAGAGCACCATTATAATACGAAAAGAGATGAGAGAAAATAAAGGGAAAATTCAAAGAAAAACAAACATTATTAAATTAATATTTGTAAATAACTCCAAAGAGGCAAGGTTAAGACTTGAGAATAGAAAATTGAGAGGTGATGCAGATGAACAAAATTCAATGATATAGGATTGATGTTGGAGATTCATAATGTTCCAGTTGGAATGAAAAGTATTCCAAGCTATTATTAAAAAAAGGTTTTATACAAATTTTTATAAAAAATATTTTATGGTTAGGTGTTCTTTCATAAAGTATGTCACACTATTTATGGAGCAATATTTAAATGTAATGGAGACCCACCCACCACCAGAGTAATGGTTCCTATTAACTACATGTAATACTTTGTAACAGCCATATATACTGGTAGACACACATAACATTTAATGTGCTTACCGGTATATTCAAAATGGAATAACTTTAAAATGAAATTTATATATATTTTTTAAGTTTTGGACATTACATAAATTTCTGTTAAAATTTGTTTTACAGTGGCACTGTGCAATTTGTTATAAATTAAAATATATTATATGATATATACAGCAGTAGGCCTACACAATGTATGAAAGTAAATTTATAGTGCTTCAAACACTTTATTATCCTGCAAACAGCATTTGTAATGACATAATATGGGGGCCTAATAAAGAAAAGTTTTATTAGGTTAGTGACTGTATAAACCTGTAACTTCACATACCACGTCACGTACACAATATTGCTTTGGCTGTAAAAGCCAGTTTTATAACTTTTTTGTTTCTAATTTCACACTTTTCATCTGTTACAATTTATGATGTTAATACTAAATAATGTAAAATATTGATTAGAAATTTATTTTGGTGGATTTAACATTATTAATAAATACACGAGGGTCAAGCAGTCATGACGTCATTCAAAGACATAAAATTGTAAACTTGTGTTTACTCAACATAATTTTACAACAAACAGAAATGAAATACATTTTTTTCTATTTCTTGTTGGATAACAGCATAAAGATAATAACCAATTAATGATGTAGGATATCAGCTTTATTCTGTTCAGGCCGAATGATGAATTCCGCTCAGTCTCGCGTTCACCATTCTAAAGTTCACAGAATAAAGCCGATATCCTACGTCACTAACTAGTTATTCAATTTAAAACCAAGGTGATGTGATGTACCATTGTTAAAATCAAGTTTGGGATAATTTTCAAATGATAATGTATATAGACATAACAAATGCTGTTTATACGAAATGAGTATCTTTGATATAAAATAAAAAAATGGCTCAATATAGTAAGAGTATTTTTTAAACTATATGACTGCAAGGTATCAACAAAGTTTGAGTATTTGGTTTTTCAAGTTAAAAATGAAATTGCAAATATTGTCCATCAACATCTAAGAAAATATATTTTCATCATATATTTGAAAATATCAGACTGATCTACTATCAGAAAAGAAACAAATATTAAGTAAAAAACTAAATACGTAATGTTATGTGTGTCTAAACTTTTAAAGTTTATAAACCATTAAATTTGTTTGACGTCCTATAGCTAATGATTAAAAAGCAATCAATGTGCTCTAGTGGCGTTGTTAAATAAAACAAACTTTATTTAGTTTATAAAAAGTAGAATCTGCTAATTGTAAGCTGGGGTGTAGATTTTAATGTTATATTAATTGCACACAGTCAAGTTCAGAAATTAAGTTTTGAGTCTTAACAAGAAAATTTTAGTTGTAAGGAACAAGATGAGGAAGAAAATATTTTTAATTAAAAATATTTAATTCATAACCAATAATTCAAATGATGCCACAGGGAAAGGATTTGATATAGACTTTTGTAATAAGTTTTGATCAAATAAAATAATGCCACAGGATGTCAGAAACATAAAATTATTATATATTACTGATAAAACATATTTCATTTGTAGAATAAACAAGAAAAACAAATAAATAAAATGTATTCCAAAATTATGCTTAACCACTTTCAATTGTTACATTGTCGGGAGAAATGTTTTTTTTTTACATTCCATTATAACAACAAAGCTAATATTGTTCTTGTTAATATAAAACATAAAATGTCGATAAAAACTATTTATTTTTAATATTTATAAACAATTTTCAACATGATTAATGATTTTGTAAAATATGATTTTTAAAAATGATAAATGTTTTAAAAATAACAATACAATTGCTTTTGAATTTGAATTATTGATCTTTTTAAGAAATAATTTCATTCAACTGACTATGATCTTATAATATATAAGTTACATATTCCCACAAACACGTTAATAATGCCACTAATGTACAATCAAACAAAAATGAGATCTTATATTCCACAATTTTCCATGTTTTATTGTATGATAAAAACATTTTGAAGATGACCAACTTATAAAATTAATGTATGTATAGTATGTAAACCAGCATCTGTCTAATCTGGATTTCTGTGTAAACCAGCACAATTTAAAAGTCCAGTCCAGCTACTTAACACTGGATAAAATCTGTCTAAACCAGCATCTGTCTAATCTGGATTTCTGTGTAAACCAGCACAATTTCAAAGTTCAGTCCAGCTACAACACTGGATAACATCTGTCTAAACCGGCACTCTGTCTAAACCAGCATATTTGGTTGGTCCCAACTGGATCTGGTTTAGGCAGAGTTCACTGTATATTTTAATAACAATGAAACTTGCAAAACATTTATGAAATAGTACACCAGTTTATCCAGAAATATACTTAACCAGATAAATTACAAAATTTGTTTATGTTTTTTTAATACACAATTAGTTAGTTTAAGGATCATGAAACTAAAATCATGAAAATTAAATAAAATATAAAATTTAGGTTTTTTTTCAACATTTTGTAATTAATAGATGTACATGTATATAAAAAAATTAAAAGTTGTTCTATGAAAAGAACAACAACAAACAAAAACATAATTAAAAATTATAGGCCTAAATAAATAGCTAGCACAATGAATAGATAATTCTATTTTGTTCCCTCATGATCATAAGGTAAAATTATCAACCACAATAAATTTAAATGACAATTTTGATGTATGTGTACATGTTAAAGATATCCGTGAAAATCGGGAAATTAAATAACGAAAAATAAAAATCGGATCATTTTAATGGTTCTAGATGGATCTGCTTTAGGGAAGTCTTCTATGTAAATCAAATTAGGTACTTAATGTAAGTTTTTATAAATCAAATTACTTTGGTACATATGTAAAAAAATTTAATCAAATTACTCAGGTACATTATGTAAGTTTATATAAATCAAATTACTCAGGTACATAATGTAAGTTTTTATAAATCAAATTACTCAGGTACTTAATGTAAGTTTTTATAAATCAAATTACTCAGGTACATAATGTAAGTTTTTATAAATCAAATTACTCAGGTACTTAATGTAAGTTTAATATAAATCAGGGCATGGATGTATATGTGTATATCAAAGTGAAATATAAGATACATTTAAATTATTTAATTGCACTAATCTCCCATTTTGTATTGATTTAACTTTTAACACTTTGGTAGAAGTCGGATAAGATAGCCCAAGCTTTTGGAGACATGAAACCTGGTGGTGGATTCTCTCCATCACGAGCAAGCTTTCGCATTTTTGTTCCCGATATGAACTCAAATTCATCTCTGCGCTCTGTGTCGTAGAAATCCATGCGTTTTAGCTTTGTGTTGTAGGCTGCAACTCTGAATGGGACAATTTCAAGTTGTTGTAGACCTGGAGCCATTGTAAGAACCTAGGAGAAAATAATAAAACTGTAAGCAAAAGATTTTGTAACCAGTAAATTTCTAAACTCCAGAAACATACATAATATGGTAAGCTTTTACAATTTTTTTAATTTAAACAATGTGAAAATCTGCAGTAGAATTTCCCCTAAGAAATATATTTTAAATTGAGTGAAGTCCAATGATAAAAGTACAGTTGTGTAAACAAATGAATATTAAGCAATTATGGCACAAACTCAGGTCGAGGATATATCCCCAAAACGTCTTTTTCTCCCACCTTTGAGTTTTTTTCTCGTCTGCATAGCTATCCATTTTATTAATGTAAATGTATTCCCCTATTTTTAACCAATAGACGGATGGCCGGGCAATGTCATGATTTATGAACCAGTCAATATGATAAAAAAATGGAATACCACGTGATGCAACGTCGACCAATCGCAAGACGTTTGTGATACACTTTATGTAATAATAATAAATATTGTCCAATGATTTCCTATCTCCAAAAGACAAAAGTACTTTTTCCAATGAAACTAGTTTTATGTTGAGTTATGTTTTGAGTGGTATACAAGTAGTAAGGACATTCACCAATATATCAATGCATCATAATTCTGCCACATATGTTTTTTCCTGTATTGATTTACAAATAATAATAATCCAAAATCTTTTTGTAAAAGTATAAAGGAAAACATTTGAAAATACATGGCCAATCATTTCTCAATTGTTTTATCCCTACCTAGTAGATAAAAGAAAAGTTTGTTTTATTTAACGACGCCACTGTAGCACATTGATTTTTATCTTATCACTGGCTATTGGACACTATACAGATGGTCATTATGACACATTTCTTTTTAGAGGAAACCCTTAGAGGGTACTCTTTCCGATAAGCAGCAAGAGATCTTTTATATGCACTTTCCCACAAACAGGACAGCACATACCACAGCCTTTGTTGAACCAGTTGTGAAGCACTGTTGGAATGGAATCTAGTGAATAAATGAACTGACTGTTAATATAGCAATTGACAAATCAGGTTTTAAAAACATTGTGATCTAAAAAAATATACCTTGGCTCCATGTGTTGGATCAAATAAATCTTTGCCCGTGTCTGGGTGTGGCATGCCTGCTGGGTCCCGGCCCACGATGTAGAAATTGGTCACTGTACACATTCGGGCTTTGGCGTGCCATTGTACCTGAATCACAGAAACATGATAACAAAAGTAAAGTTTTGTTTTATTTAATGACACCACCAGAGCAATCTGATTTTTATCTTATCATCGGCTAATGAACATCATTCATATGGTCATTTAGACTTATTTCTTTTAGAGGAAACCCGCTGCTGCCACATATGCTACTCTTTTTGATAACCAGCAAGGGATCTTTTATATGTGTTTTCCCACAGACAGGACAACACATACCATGGGCTTTGATGAACCAGTTGTGGTGCACTACATGATAACAAGAGCTATGTATACTATTCAAAACAACATAAAACAGGTTTTAAACAAGACCTTTGATGAACCGGTTGTGGACCATTGGTTGGAAGGGAAAACAGCCCAAACTTCAGATGGGTCCACTGAGAAGGTCTCTGTACAGATACATGATATAATAAAACTATAATAATAAAATGCATTGTTTGTATATATAAAAACTTCTGTTGCACATTTAACAAATTTGTATTTGTCAAGTACATGTACATGTATATTGATTGTGATGGATATTTAAAGAGTGTAATACATTTCAACAATTATATAGCAAGTGTTATCCATTATCATGCAGACTCAGTCTGTCAGCTGAAATCAGGGGAGATAACTTCAATAAAACCACTTTAAATAGGTTTTTTTATGATTAAAATATATGACTGCCCCTGGGTAGGGTTTTTTGGGATGCCAAAAGTTGTGCCCAGGGGAGGCGTGCTTGAACACTTTTGTGATGTAAGCACGTAAAAATTATTTTAATTAAAATATTCAATAAAAAGGAAAAATTTAAAGCAATTTTTTTTTTTTTAAATTATTTAACGACGCCACAGAAGCACATTGGTTTTTATCTTATCATCGCTATTGGATGTCATTCATATGGACACATTTCTTTTTAGGCTACTCTTTTCGTTAAGCAGCAAGGGATCTTTTATATGCACTTTCCGACAGACAGGACAGAACATACTAAGCCTTTGATGAACCTGTTTTGGACCACTGGTTGGAACAAGTTAAAGCAATGACCCTAGTTACTAGACAATAGAACATATATTTGTCTATTACAAATGTCTTTAACCATTAAAGCTTCAATCTAAGTATTAAAGCTGTAATATCTCCATCTTATAGACTGGTCTCCATGGCCGAGTGGTTAAGCTATTGGACTTAAGGCTGGTAGGTAATGCGATCAAATCTCTCAGTTGGCATGGGATTGTTAGTGTGGCCTCTTAAGACAGGTGGCTGCTTAATACAGGTTATTTGTACTAAATTAGCTGATTTGGGATAAAATAAAGGTGACCTTTGTAGACAGGTGGGTGCTTATTACAGGCGGCTGCTTTAGCAGGTTTGACTATATATGCAATGTTTACCTGAAGCAATTGGTATATGTGATGCGTTGATAGATTTCAGCACTCTCGCACAGTCGGCCACGCGGTTTGGATAAACACATATAGCTCCAACAGTTATACCTGAAACATGAAAAACATAATTAGCAACAACTCAAACACAAGAAATATTTACAACACAAGAAATATTTGCATAGATGAGTAAATGAAATGCTATGTGCTAGTATTTCTTGGTACATTTTCAAAAAGTGCCGAGGTTTTAGAAAATATGATTAAATTTTATTTTTATTTTAATAGGAATCATTGAAAATAATAATCTATAGCTTGTCAATTTAGACAAATAATATCCTAAGACAAAATAATGAAACAGTGAAACCCCTCTAAACCAGACAAACAATTCAGTCTAATTGTGTCTATTTAGTGTAAACCTGATATTTTAATAGATCTCATGGGTGTCCAGTTGACAGAGTCTACTGTATATACTAACTAAATAATGTTATACTAAAACAAAACACAATTATGTGTTATTATCTTTTCAATTATTATTTTATTTAAATTTTATTTTGTTTGTGTGTTAGTGAATAGAGGTGTTTGGTAATTTACCGAGATGCTGCAAATTCATATCCTTGATGAGGTCATGTCGAATGGGCTGTTTGGCTTTGAAACAAAGTCTCTGTATGTTAGAGAGTGTGTCGTCACCAGACAATGTAGTCAGATCTATACAGGTTACAGCTCTCAACAGCCACGCAGCCTGAAAGTAAAAAAAAGTTTGTTTAACAACACCTGTTATTATGTGACAAACATACATGTGTTAAACATCTCACATTGTTGTTACATGTCCAACATACAGTATTTATGAATCACGATCTTCAAAAAAAAGTAAAGTTTTTTATTTAACGACGCCACTGGAACACATTGATTTTTATCTTATCATAGGCTAATAGATGTTTTTCATATGGTCATTTTGACATGTTTTAGAGGATTCTCTGCCACCACATAGGCTACACTTTTCAATAAGCAGCAAGGTATCTTTTATATGCACTTTCCCACAGACAGGACAGCACATACCACAGCCTTTGATAAACCTGTTTTGGAGCACTGGTTGGAACGGAGTGTATAAGAAAGATGATACACATCTCTGTAGATAGTTTATACCAGACTGACTCTGAATGTAGAAGTTAAACAACATGACTATACCTGCCACTGTTTCTTGACAGAACGTCGCGTTCCCAATGTTTCCGCTCTTCTCTTCACTGCTGGCAGGTTTATATAAACATTCTGAAACCAGCTTTCATCTGAAAATAAACAAAACACAATCTAAAGTCTGTTTTATAGAGCACATTGACATTTATCTTATCATCGGCTATCGGATGTCATACATAATATTAGGGTCATATCGACACATTTCTTTTTGAGGAAACCCACTGCCACCACCACTTTTTGATAAGGGATCTTTTATATATATACTAGTATATAGTTTCCAACATAAAGGACAGCACACACCAGTCTGATGAATCAGTTGTGGACAACTGGTTGGAATTGAAAATAATCTAAACTGTAGATGAGTCCACTGAAAAGGATCGACCCGATGACTGACTGCTTCACATGTGGACAATACAGAATTTAGCCATGCAAACAATATACAGCGAAGCCAGCTATTTTCCATTCCAACCAGTGGTTCGCAATTGGTTCATCAACGGCCATGGTATTTTCTGTACCATGTCAGCAGGTGTGGGAAAGTGCACATACAAGATCCTTGCCTGTTCTAGGGCAGATCTGGGGGTGAGGGGGGCCAAGGGGTCAAGACCCCACCCACAAATTTTAGAAGTGTCCTTTTTATTTATTTATTTTATATTATTATTACTGTAGTAGTATTTTTCAATAGTACCTTTTCATAATGTTATGATGCCCTTTTTGTCTTGGACCCCCCCCCCTTAGTAAAGCTGGATCCACCCCAGCTTGCTGCTTATTGAAAAGAGTAACCTATATGGATGCAGCAGATTTCCTCACAAACTGTCTCATAATGTCCATTAAAAACGATCAATGTGTTTTAGTGGCATCGTTCGCCGTTATAATTATAAAACAAACTTTACTTTACGTTCCTTTCCTTTTAACACGTAGACCACCATACCGTCGACCGCAAATGTATCACACAAACTGAGTCTTACAGCTTGGCAAGCCATTATTGTCACTACAGCATATCACAGATTTCATATCACATAATATATTTCCTCCTTTATTTATATATGTCCTGCCTTGTTTAGTGGTTAAACTGAACACAAACATTAATTTTATCTTACCAAACTCGACACCTAAATTTCTTGCCGACATCTTGTCATTGAGAAAGGAGCAGATAACTCTATTTACCGTTAAACTCACCGGTTGCACCCCATTATTCTTAATCTCACGACCTGTAAATTTAAAACCCGATCTTGATCTACCCAGTGCTTACCGTCCTCCGTGACCGAGTGGTTAAGCTATCAGACTTAATGCTGATAGGTACTGAGATCCAATCTCAGTCGAGGCATGGGATTTTTAATCTCAGTACTGACTCCAAACCAGAGTGCACAGCAAGGCTCAATGGGAAGGTGCATAACTAATTTGACAAAGGCCATGGTTTTTGCTATCCTGTCTATGGGAAAGTGCATATAAAAGATCCCTTGCTGCTTATCGAAAAAGAGTAGCCGCACTAGTGTGGCGATAGCGGATTTCCTCTCTTCTACTAACATTAATATCTGTCCTCGACAGACAGTTCAGGAAGCTCAGTATTCCTAGTGAAGGTGCGGCAAATCGACCGCCAACAAGTTTCATGATTCGAGAATGTGGACTGGACTGGAATTTTTTTAACGTGCTTACATCACTAAAAAGTGTTCAAGCACGCTCCTCCTGGGCACGATGTTATGACATAAATTATAAGTACAGTCAGTTTTCTATAACAGCAATTGGAAAACTGGAATTTAATTTTTATTACATTTCTTTCATAATCCAAAAACAGTGTTACTTAATATTGAAGAATATGGATAATTGTTTTAGTTTTGTATTTAAAAATGCTTCAGAATTTGTATCTGTTCATAAATAAAATAACTTTTATATATTGTTTAAAATGTACGAATCATTTTCTATTGTTTGTGGTTAATAACACCTCACGGAATAATAAATTGTTTGTCATTTGAAAGTCAGCCTAAAACCTAAGGTAAAATCATGTGTATAGGAAGGTGTTTCAGGTACTTTTGGTGATGTAAGCACTTTAAGATAATATATTATGTTCCAGTTCGGTACGTAGTCTGCCAGAATAAGACTTTGAATATTAATTAAACAAGAATGTATTCACAGACAGTCTGTAGTGTTTTATGTGTGTATTTATGTGTATGTGTAAGTATCTTGGTGTATATGTGTATGTGTGTGTGTGTATATGTGTATGTGCGTGTATGTGAGTGTGTATGTGTATGAATGTGTATGTGTAAGTGTATGTATATGCGTGTATGTTAGTTTATATGAGAGTATGAAAGTGTATGTGTGAATGTATGTATAATTATGTGTGTATGTGAGTGTGAATGCGTATCATTCCCGTTTAAATGTTTCATCTCAAAGCACATCAGTGTTGTGTTTTATAAGGAAGTCCATTGTTTGAATATATCTGTTTTCACTTACTGTCACTTCTGACAAATTGGTCAGACCAACCAACACATTTACATAATGTATATTTGATTTATAGATATCTGTTTTTTAGAAATTTGTCATGTTGTTTTGAAAATTGCATTTTGTTTTCTTACATACATACTATCTGGGTTAATTGCAATGTCAACAACAACAATAAACTTATATTTGAACTCAGATCATAAAATGAATGATACATGAGTAAACGGAGTAAAATATAATGTACGATATAATAACAATTCTTACACTAAACCATTTTTATTTAGATATTTACATGGAGAATTAAAAGTTTTTAAGATACAATTTAAAAATGTGCAAGTATTATTTAGTAACTTAACGTATGTACTGCAAACTAATTCACAATATTTATTTGTATTGTGTCTTAAATAAAATAATTTGTTAAATATATTCATCGTTCCATTTGAAAAAATTGCATTCAAATATCCTCCGATTACTAGTTTTCGAACGGATAAGGGTAGATCGTAAATTTTGTGAAATATATAAAACGATACTGCAAATTATTATTCCTATCTGTAAATTGGGTATTTAGTCCAAGTAGGGTCACCATTACATAGATTGTCAACATCCGGGAACCAAATGTTACATCATTAGTTTTCGATAACTCTGAACGGGTTCCATATTAAACAATAATGGACAGTAGTTCCCTCCCTTAGGTATTGTAGACCGCTAGTATAATTAGTAAACATAGCAGACGATGCTTCCTGATGAGTACCGTAGACAGGGGTGAAGTTGGCCTTCATCGTGTCAAGTTGACCACTTCAAAAATGTAACTATTAACTCATGTTATTGATTCTTAACTGATGAATTTATATCTAATCCACTTTACTTAGTCAAGAT
>JAUTWP010073297.1:0-23907 GCA_033042655.1 Cyathermia naticoides
TAATTATGGTAATTTTGACACATTTTTAGAGGAAATCCACTTCCGCCACATAGGCTACTCTTTCCACTGAGCAGCAAGGTATCTTTTATATGCACTTTCTCACAGACAGGATAGCACATACTACGACCTATGATGAACCATTTGTGGAGCACTGGTTGGAATGGAAAATAGCCAAAACAGCAGATGGGTCCACTGAGAAGGATCGATCCTTCAAAGGCTTATAAAAAATATTTTTAGCAAAAAAAAAAAAATTCTGTCATCTTTGTCAAAATATTTTTAGTGTTATGATAACAATTTTTGCCCAATTTATTGGGGTTGGTTTTTATGCCTTCAGTGTACAGGCTTATGTATAGAAGGGTGTTGTAGTCATAGAAGTCTTTAAGAAATAAATATCACATCAATATTAAATTATAGAATAATATCCTCGCTGTTATTTATTGTCTTGGGTGACAGTGGGATGAGGAGGACATACCCATGGCACAGCAAACATAAAATTCATCACAGAACCTGATGACAAATGCTTTAGTGTCATCATGAAATTTCACCTCAGTGCTTTCTTATGCCGGCGCTACACATGCAACTGAATTGTCATCCGACTTGCGTTATGCCGATTCCTGACCGTCGGTGAAGCGAAATGTTGTGGTTGCATGTGTAGCATATGACTTGTCATGGATGTAACCACGACGATTCTGCACAGATTCAAAAATCGAATCTGTGCAGAATGTTTAGCGACGACGGTTTCATCTGTTTTGTCCCAGTTGCATGTGTAGCACACAATGCAGATGCGACAAAACTGTCGGGATACCAAGCCAATCATAATTCACCAAGTGGAGATAACGCTAAATAAAATTTCGCAAATATTTCGTAAAGAAAGATAACTCTCACTACACTTGTAGCGTGCATGCAGTTTAACAATGACGAGTTTATCACAACAGCTACACACAGTTGTATATGTAGCAGGTCAGAGTCGGCATAACACACGTTGGCGCTTCCAAGATGGTTTAGTTGCATGTGTAGCAGTAACTTTTCATTATCACGATGATTCAGTTGTATGTGTAGTGCCGGCTTTATGTTACTAACATTAATGAAAATCTTGTTTGAGAATCCATTTTAACAAATGCTTTAGGATCATCTACAATCTAATGAGCATTTATCTGTTACATGGCTCGAATTTAAGAATTTGTAACCCATAGCAATTTTGAAAATTAATTCCATGGGTGAAAGACTCACTGACGGCAATTTTAATTCAACCTATGACAATTTGTTAAAACTTAACTTTTACAACAAATAAACATAACAGAAGAGTTATTTTCCCAGTGGCCAAAAATGCCACCTGTGAAGCACCTCATGGCAGAATGGCAAACAGAAACACAGATAAATTAATTAAGCCTTTGAAAAATGTTTCCCAGTACTGCCAATCAAATTCTTAAAGAGTAAACATCAAATGTTTCACTAATACACTAACAGCGTCAAGATATCACGTAACTTTAGATGTAGGTATTTCCTCTCAATACATTTAATCTGGAATGAAATTGAAAATGTTTAACAGTGTCTGGATCTAGACTAGTGGTATAAAGGAACATGCCAGCATTTATGGACAAATAGAAATTTTGCTTCTTCATAACTATTTCTATTTCAACGCTGATCAAACTATTAAAAGAGGAAATTATTTCCCTTGAATATTTGGTAAAGTAAAATATTTCTGTCTCAGCATTGACCAAAATATTAAAAAAGAGAATTATTTCCCTTGAATATTTGGTAAAGTAAAGTTTTTCTGTCTCAGCATTAACCAAATATTAAAAGAGAGAATTGCTTAACACCATTGAATATTTGGTAAAGTAAAATAGTTCTGTCTCAGCATTAATCAAAATATTAAAAGATAGAATTATTTCCCTTGAATATTTGGTAAAGTTAAGTTTTTCTGTCTCAGCATTGATCAAAATATTAAAGAGAGAATTATTTCCCTTGAATATTTGGTAAAGTAAAATATTTCTGTCTCAGCATTGATCAAAATATTAAAAGAGAGAATTATTTCCCTTGAATATTTGGTAAAGTTTTTCTGTCTCAGCATTGATCAAAATATTAAAAAAGAGAATTATTTCCCTTGAATATTTGGTAAAGTAAAGTTTTTCTCTCAGCAGTGATCAAAAATGAAAAGAGAGAATTGCTCAACACCATTGAATATTTGGTGAAGTAAAGTAATGAAGTATTGGCACCAGTAGATTTCATGTTTTATTTCCCTCAGTAAAATTGCGTTATTGGAAGTGTACAAAAGTCAATTGAAACATCTCAGCAAAGATGAAAAGTGATGTCTTATTGATATACAGTAACTAAAATAACTATTGATTTATTCTTCATGCAATATCTGTAGTTTAAAGTTTTTCTTTTATTTCATGACCCCACTGGAGCACATTGATTTTATCTTATCGGCTATTGGACGTCATTCAAATGGTCATTTTGACACCTTTTAAGAAGGAAGCAGGCATATTCCCAAATAGGCTACTCTTTTTGATAAGCAACAGTACTTTCCCACAGACAAAACAACAAACCATGGCTTTTGTTGAACCAGTTGTGGAGCACTGGTTGGAATGGAAAATAGCCCAAACTGCAGATGGGTTCACTGAGAAGATCACACGAAATACACTATAAATTGGTGAGGCAACTGCCATTGCTAAGTCGTAGTGTTATTCACGTGACCTAAATATGGTACAGCAGATAGCTGCATCAGAAGAATGGTGTGCATCAAACAAACATACAAGATATATTCTAAATGGTTAAATATTTTTTAAAACCCAGACACTGTCACTTTAAATCCACAGCAGACCTTTTCATCTGTGTTGCATGCAATTTAAATTGCATCACTGCATACAATGTGTTTTATGTTGCACTTGATCTACAAACATATAACCACCATCAATTTCAATCTTGCAGTGATTATGTGACAGTCAAAGTGGTGGCAATCAAATTACATGCAGTTCTAGCAACTTACATTATATTAATGTGTCAGTGAAGCCGTAGATGCTTACAAAATCTTCCTCTTTATTCGAGAAGATTACATTTAATGATACATTTACATATACATGTAGCTCAGTCGGTAGAATGCACAACAAATAAGTAACTCAATCCGATTGTCCGGGAAGTGGGATGTAGCTCAGTTGGTAGCGTATCCGTCTTTGAAGTGGTCAGTCGTCGGATTGATCCTTCTCAGTGGACCCATCTGCAGTTTGGGCTATTTTCCATTCAAACCAGTGCTGCACAAGTTGTACATCTACGGCTGTGGTATGTGCTGTCCTGTCTGTGGGAAAGTGCATAGTGGAATTCCCAAAACCTGTTCAACCAATCAGCATGCAACCTTTTTATCTTATCATCGGTTATTGGACATCATTCATATGGTCATTTTGACACTCTTTTTAGAAGGAAACCCGCTGCTGCCACATAGGCTACTCTTTTTTGATAAGCAGCAATGGATCTTTTATATGCACTTTTTCATAGACAGAACAGTATATACCACAGCCTTTGATGACCCAGTTGCATTGTTAAATAAAACAAACTTTACTTTTATAATACTGCCACTGATTAAATAATGTGTTGGAGTGTGATTAAACCAACATTCTTTTCTTTCTTGTAACTTATAGGCTGGTACATACAGCAATCAGTAGCGGATCTAGAAACAAAATAAAGGGGCTGGCTGGATTTGGTTGACTACTAGTAAATTCATAAAATTCATTAAATAAATTTGGAATGAATAATAAAAAAACAAATTGATCAGAAAGGGAATGGATGACTAGCCTCCCTATTCACCCCCCTTGGATCCGCTACTGAGCAATGTTTCAACCAGCTTATTGTTTCATTAACATGTTTTATAGTGATTCAGACAGTGCACTGTACATGCTGTTATTAAAGTGCATATCTGACCTCGTCTTGACCTCATTTGTTGGGGGTGGGGCCACTTGAGCTGACAGATTTCATTGATGGATGTAATTACAGCTGGTCTGATTTGTATCACATTCAGCCTGCAGGATAGACATAAAGTTTGTTTTTAAATGTCTGTGTGTGTCATATCTCCATGTTCTCGGTATAGCTGTTTTATCAGTGTTCAGCAGTGTATCGGTGAGTGTCAGGGCCCAGAGGCCAAAAAGAGTTAGGGTAAATTTTTGGGTGGGGGACCGAGCCTCTGCCCCCCTCCCACCACTAAGATTGCCAGACATTACGTTACAGCATGTGTTTATGTCATAATGTTGTGTGATAGGACCAACTCAGTATGTGTTTGTCATATGTTGTGTGATAGGACCAACTCAGTATGTGTTTGTCATATGTTGTGGGATAGGACCAACTCAGTATGTGTTTGTCATATGTTGTGGGCTGTAGCTGTCTCATTGAACACAAATGTATAATTTATTTGTTAATGTGTTTGTATGTCATATCTGTGTATTGTGGGGTATAGCTATTTATCATGTGTCATGTCTCATTGTGTTTTATAACACTAGTTGAACACATTAATTTAATGAATTATAATTATTTTTAATTATCTAATAAAAACAAATATTCTTACTGTTATTTTTTTATTTTTTCAGAATGCTGGACGGAACATCATTCGACCAATCGCCTTCAAACCTGTAAATGGTGCTGCCAAGACGATCAGCCCACCTCGTGCTTCCCATCGTCGCATGTCCAATCAGGATGATGGCTATGGGTCACATGACTATAGTCACATGACCAATAGCATGATAGGTGGTAATGGCATTAACTCTTCCCACAGTTCGCACCAAGATGGAAGTGACAAATCAGCAAGCTTTTGCAGTGATTTCTCCCGACCGGTGGATCGTCCCGAGTCACTGCCATCATTAAACATGAGTCGGATCTCCAACAACATGGAGGTGTTTCCTGTCCAGACTCCGTCGCCTAGCGACAGTGGAGTCGGAGAGCTGGAGGTGCTACTGCGAGAAAAAGACGCTGAAATAAACACTCTAAGAGACGTGATGGATCGTAACGAACGAGCAATCTTCCAGGTTTACGAGGAGAAGAAGTCGACATGGCTTAGAGATGTGCATGAGATTCGGGAGGATTATGAGAAAAAGTTTAAAATTCAGCAGAGAAAGTCGTACAAAACTGAGCAGGTTCTTTCTCTACAGGTGTATAAGCTGCAGCAGGAGAAGAAGACTCTGAAAGAGGAGTATGACAAGGTCTACTGTGAGAAAGATATAGCTCAGAAACAGTGTGTGTCGTACGAAGCAGAGATTAAAGACTTGCGCTTGAAGCTCGGTAGTTACCAGAATGGGAAACAACTTCCGCCACAACTCGACGAAATGACACAACTCCGACAACAAGTCAGAGACCTCAACGAAGAAGTCTGTTTAAAAAATCGAGAAGTTTTGACTCTTAGAACTCAACTACACAACAATGATGCTGAGATGGACAAAAAGAATAAAGAAATTTCTGAAAAATTCAAAGAAATTCTGTCCAAAACGGAAGAACTTAAAAGTCTTAAGAATGAACTTGGTAAATTGTCTGCAGAGGAACCTGAATTCTGTGATAGAGCTGTTCAGTGTGACTGTCCTCATGATGCAGGGGTCAGCACCCCTGAGCTGCTGAAACCTTCTCTAGTTTCTGGGAAGGACAAGACAATTGTTTCCCTCCAGGAGGAACTGTTTAAGCAGAACAAGCAGCTACAAGATCGCCAGCTGGTGTTTGACAAGGACAGAGAGCAGTGGCTGGATGAGAAGAACAAGGTGATTCGCTATCAGAAACAGCTGCAGCTCAACTATGTACAGATGTTTCGTAAGAACAAGATGCTGGAGGCTGAAGTGGAACAACTCACTTTAGAACTGGAGACTCGGGATCTCAAACTGATGGCTATGAATGGAGAAGAGTCTGTGTGTTGATTTACAGCTTGAAGCAATTGATGCTGAACTCTACAACTTGTACAAGGTGCTAGAAAGTTAACATTTCAAACTGAACTCACTTTGATCTGGAGAGTCAACATCTCCGATGGCTTTGAATGGAGAAGAGTGTTGATCTGAAACATGAAGCAACTGTATCGGAAAGTAGCCTATGTGGTGGCAGTGGGTTTCTTCTGAAGAAATGTGTCAAAATGACCATATGAATGATGTCCAATAGCCGCTGATAAGATAAAAATCAATGTGCTTCAGTGGCGTCATTAAACAAAACAAACTTTACTTGATGAATGTCTGTTACTAATAGTAATTCAGTGGCGTCGTTAAACAAAACAAACTTTACTTGATGAATGTCTGTTACTAATAGTAATTCAGTGAGTGTTACACATCTTTCTATCATGTGAATCATCAGTCGGTTAGGTGGTTAACTCTTCCAATTATGCAGTTTTGGCTATTTTCCGTTCCAACCAGTGGTTCACAAGTCGTCCATCAAAGGTTGTGGTGTCCTGTCCATGGGAAAATCAATATAAAAGACCCCTTGCTAGTTATCAAAAAGAGTAGCCTGTGACAGTAGTGGGTTTCATCTAAAGAAATGTGTCAGAATTACCATTTATGTTTGACGTCCAATAGCTGATGATAAGATGAAATCAGTGTGCTCTAGTGGGGTCATTAAATAAAACAAACTTTACTGAACATTACAATTTTGAAAATGGCAAGGTTAAGGATCAACAGAACTTTATTCAAATATGTGTATTAATATTGTAAAATAATTACATTTATTATATAAACTGATCATTGATTTGAATTTCTGGCAAACATAACACTTTGAGCTCTTCTTAATTAAAAACTATATTTTGGGAACAAGGTGTTTTTGTTCAGCCTAAATGTCTTTAATCTTAAATGAAAACCAAAACATATATATATAATGGACCTTCAAGTTCAATTCCATCCCTACACTTTCTGGAATTCATAAGCTTTGACTCGACCTGTTTACAATAGTTATAGTTTAATGCTTCCATTATCAATCACTTCAGCTTTTACAATGTCTCATGAGATAAGTCCGCCCATGGCCAATTCATTTCTGTCATCATAAACTACAGTTTACAATATTAGCCAGAGATATGTAAGTGGGTTTTGAGTAATTATTTGGACAATATAGTTTTCATATTAGAGTTTCTAAGCACAGAATGAATGTCATCGTTGGGTATCAAGTCAAATTTTGGAGATGGAATTCTCTGTTATAAAAACATAGGTACAAGGACTTAAAATGTCAAGAGATCCAAGGGGAAATTGTTGGAATTGGTCCCCAGGATGAGAACCTTTGGAATCAGTATTTGTGGTGGGTGCAAATTCTAAAATGTGGTTGCAGTGGTCTGTACTGTAAATATTTTCTACTGGTATATAAAACTTTCACCAGAAAAGTTTGACTAGCAAATCACAATTTCAGTATCACAAAATGTGATGTGATAAGTTTATTTCACACTGTGAGTGTGATAATAATAATAATAAGGTCTCCCTGATTTTTGTGTAACAAATGTTTGAAATCAGGGAAACGCTTTATGCTCACCCTGTATATATAGAAAGTATGAAAAATGATGATGCTCCACACATTTTGGCACCAAAGATGTTGGTTTCCATAACAACCACTTATTATTAAAGTGAGAATGATAAGGATGAATACGAAATTACCATAGTTATGCATCACGTGAAGTTCCTATGTATAAGTTCCTGTGTATCTTACTGTGTGAGGAATTATTCTTAGAGTATCTGTTTTCACGAGTCTGCTCAAACCATTGAAAGCTTGCTCTGCATGAAAGTGAAGATTGTCAGAGGTCAATGATGGTCTCAGTCTAAGCTACATGGAATTTGGAGAGAATAAAAAATACTGTAGATCTCTTAAAAGTTCTAGACATGCAATATATATTTAGAATGCTTGAACACCTAAGACCTGTGATGTTACAGTTAATAGTTAATACTTTTTTTTATCCATCTATCCATGTATAAAGCCCCAGACACACTGTTAGGTGTTAAGGGCTAGGTATTACTATGTTTTTAAAGCATAGTAAAATGGCAGTGTATCATTGACATTGTATGTACATGTAGTAAAATGTATTACATGTACAAACTGCTAAATGATGATTGCTCCTAGGACGTTCAAAATAAGCTTGGGGTATCGATATAAAATTGTGCCATGTCATACTAATTTTATATTAAATTTTGCTGCCTTTGATAGATGAAAACAATCATATCTTGTGAGTGGTTTTCGGTAGTTAACAGCTAATAAACCTTTCCATGTGACTAATACGGAGCGTGTACAATGGTTGTAAAAACTAGCTATTGTAGCCTCGTTCTATGCAGTATTGTGGTAGTATTGTCATTATGTCAATAGAAGGAGGATGTCTTTGCTAGCCACAGTTAAACTGCCAAATAACAATGGGTAGGGGTATTGGTTGTTGAGATTGAGCAGTTCAAGGTCATAACACTTTTTTGTTCATAATAAAATAATTTCAATGATAGCCAGATCCAGCTATCATAAAATTACACTCCAACAAGTCTGTTGTTAATAATGGGATGTTCATCTATGAAACTTTGCTATACAATGAAATCCCTCTAAACTGGACCCCCTCTAAACCAGATAAACAATTCGGCCACAATGTCCATTTAGTGTGAAATCTTACCCCTTAAAAATGGACGCCTCTGAAACCAGACATTGTACTTGGTCCCCTGGGTGTCCGGTTTAGATAGTAATCATTTTATTTTACATTTCCCTCAGTATCATGGCTACAGAAATACCATCACCTATTTGTCAGAGGCTGGTAAAAAAGCTGTCTGTGTCAGGCAAGTAAAAGCCAATAGCCACTATGGCAAGTCATAATATTCCATTCTGTAATGTACCATATTAATGTCAGAATGATCTTCACTGTATTAATGTTACAATGACCTAACTTTATTAATGTCGGTATGACCTACATGTACAGTATATTAACATTACAAGGACATTTTTATTTAACAACATACCAACACATTGTTTAATCAGTGGATATTAGGTGTCAAACATACAGTATTTATGACACATGGTCATCAGAAGAAATCTGCTACTGCCATACTGGCTACTCTTTCTGATAAATCATAAGTCTTTTACATGTATATGTATTTTCTCATAGACAGGACACCACATAATTTAGCTCATTAGATATGGATTTTTTTAAATTTATTACTGAAATTTCTATATGCACTAATTTGTCCTTTTCCAATTATTTTACTCAAATAAAATAAATACATTTACTCTTTATAGCACTGAAAGGGACCTTCTGTTTATTCATGACAGAACTGATTGTATAATCTTGAAAAACTATGATATTTTAGCTATCCCTTAGAATACAGTACATACATACACTAGTATCTCTTTTTGTAAAAGTGAAGTTTGTTTTATTTAACGATGCCTCTAGAGCACATTGATTTTTTATCTTATCAGCGGTTATTGGACGTCATTCATATATGGTAATTTTGACTCATTTCTTTTAGGGAAACCTGCTGCCGCGATATAGGCTACTGTTTTTGATAAGCACCTCTTTTATATGCACTTTACCACAGATAGGACAGCACATATCACGGCCTTTGATGAACCAATTGTGGACCACTGGTTGGAACAGAAAATAGCCCACACTGCAGCTGGGTCCATTGAGAAGGATCGATCCAACAACTGACCGCTTCAAAAGGCGGACACGCTACCAACTGAACTACATCCCACTCCATCTCTTTTTGTGTGTTGAGGTGACATTTTATTGCATCCAATTTTGATGTTATGTACATTGTACTACATCCAGTAAACACCTGTTTCAGATATGATATTTATTCAGCTCTTATTGAAATGCATTGCTCAGACTGAGTTCATCTATTTGTTTTACTCATTTAACCTCATACAGAGCCATATTAGTGCACAATAAACTAGGCCCAGGTCTACGGTGGAAAATTGTAGGGGGCAGGAAAATATGTTTTTAGCAAGCCACAAAATGGAGGTGAGGGGCCACAAAATATGAGTGGCCTAGAAGTATAAAATACTAGTACGAGACCTCATATAAAAATCTGATTGACATTAATATAACTGCTAGAGTACTTCAACCAGTAACCTTGCCTGTATTACTGTAATTATTAACCTTACCATATACAGTGCAACCATGTCTACACTGAATCCTTTTACAATGTACAGTGAACTCTGTCTAAACCAGACACCCCATGGGACTAAGTAAAGTGTCTGGTTTTCAGGGATTAAAATTGGCTGGGCGGAATTCTGTTAAGCTTTGTTTAGTTTTAAATTTAATGGCACTGATCCTTGTTTCAAAGCATTCGTTGTTAAACAGCAAAGGTTTTTTTTCAATGCACATGCCATAGCCTTTGATAAATGAGTTGTGGACAACTGGTTGGAACAGAAAATAGCTCAAACAGCAAATGTATCCACTGATGGGAATCGGTCAGTTGATCGACTGCTTCACAGGGGAACACGCTATTGCTTGAGCTCCATCCCACTCGTTAATCCCATGTAGATCAGCTACTGAGATATAATATCATTTACCTTTGTAGTACAACCTCACATAACATCAAACACATTTATAATTTGTATGCATCGATGAGTTGGATAAAGACACCTGAGATCCCTTAGGCTGTTTCATCTTGTTTTCATTATAGACATAGGTACATCCATGTTATGTGGGTAGATAGTTTTAAATGTGTGTAATATACAATGAAACCTTTCTTAACCAGCCACCCATGTTATAATCAAAAGTGCCGTCATAAGACAAGTGATTGCTTAATATCTATAGGTTACTCGTATTGTATTAAATCGGTTGGTTAAAAATATATATAGGTGATCTTTAAGAAAGGAAGCAACATAGTACTTTAGAGCTTTAAGTTTAACTATCTTTCTCTCATATGGCATTTAAATCTGTTTATGATTCTAAAAGTTATGCATAATAAATAATAGTATTAAAAAATACATTACTGCGTCATTGAAGGGTTGGAAAATAATAATATATATTATTGTATATGAACTTTCTCATTAGAAAAACTAATGAAAAACATTCTATTAGTATTAGGACCATGTTTTCAAAATAACAAATTTTGACAATTGTAATTCCTTTTTTACATAAACAAAAGTCCCCCAACCCCTCTCAAAATATTGTTTGTACATATAATTATTAAGTAAGCATATAACATTTTATCAACTGGGTCCTGTGAATAAAACATATAAGAAATAAATATTATAATTTGTTAAATCAGTTACACTTACAGACCATGTTTGTAGCATTCACTGTGGGTTGGAGCTGCAAGTTCTGAGATTAAAACTTCCATGCATCAAGTGAGTTTTGATCCCAGTTCCTACCAGCTTCAAGTTAGATGTTTAACCACCGAGACCAGTTTGCATTGTGGTCTGGATTGGAATTATTTTTTACATGATAACGTCACGAAAGTGTTCAAGCACCCCCTCTCCTGGGGATTGTATCCTGGATACCCTACCCAGGACGAGAAGGTTTGCATTGTTTTATGACACCATGTATTACTGTTTCTGCTAGGCTACATTGTGTGAGTTTTAGAATTTGCATGTTAATCGTGAGTTCAGATAGAAGTAAACACAAGTGTCTGGGCCACCATGTTGCCTATTAGCACATCACTGTAAGAGCAAACATCCTCCACCCATGGTTATCACAATCCAGGCCAGTCTTGTACAGCTATGTCTGTTATTTCAGTTATGTGTAGGCTGTTCCAGCAATCTACCTGTAACATAGTGCATTGGTAGTACACATGCAACCCAGTTGTAAAAAAAGTTTGTTTAATTTTTAATGATGCTACTAGAGCTTATTTTATTGATTGCTTTTTAATCATCGATTATTGGATGTCAAACATATGGTCATTCTGACACATTCTGAAACCCACTGTTACCATATAGGGTGCTCTTTTTGATAAGAATGAAGGGGTCTTTTATATGCACTTTCCCACATACAGGACAGCCTGGTTGAAATTGAAAATAGTCCAAACAGCAAATGGGTCCACTAAGAAGGATCGATCTGATTACCTACCACATGAACTCTGTCCTGCTCCTGGTAGTACACATGTGATTCAGTTGTAATGCTTCATCTATTGAGATAATTGACCAATGTGTATGCCAGTTAATTAAACCTTTCTGTCATCATTTCTTGTATAACATGTGCAATGGGAGCATGCTTGAACAGTTATCTGATGGAAGCACATAAATACATTGTCATGCTCCTGATGTTATGTTTGTATTGTAATTATTAGTGCATGTAGGTAAACCTGTATCAAACAGTTACCAAAACTAGTACATATGCTGTGTGTGAGGCAGATGTTATGTGCATGCTGCATTGAACTGCTTGTAATGTAATTATCAGTGCATGTAATGAAACCTATATCAAACAGTTATCCAAGAGAATAACAGAAATAGACCTGTTGAGTAAAGTTTGTTTTATTTAACAGTTCCAGTAGAGCACATTGATTGTTTAATCAGATCTATAGCAGCTATTGGATCTGAAATGTATGGTCATTCTGACAAAGTTTCAGGGAAAACATCATACATTAGCAGCAATGGTTATTTTATGTGCATCAGTGAACACATTTGCAGTATGGCCTATTTTTTGTTCCAAGCAGTAGTCCACAACTGATTCATCGAAGGTCATGATATACTAGTATGCTATCTGTGGGAAAGTGCATATAAAAGGTCCCTGGCTGCTTATCAAAAAGAGTAATCTATGTGGTGGTGGTGGATTTACTCTTAACAAAATGTGTCAAAATGACCATATGTATGACGTCCAGTAGCCAATGATAAGATAAAAATGAATGTGCCCCACTGGCGTCATGAAACAAAACAAACTTTACTTTAGAGGTAGGTTACAGACAAAAACATGACCATATGTATGACGTCCAGTAGCCAATGATAAGATAAAAATGAATGTGCCCCACTGGTGTCATGAAACAAAACAAACTTTACTTTAGAGGTAGGTTTTAAATTGTCAGAAGAATTGAATAGTGTAGGCCTACTATATGATATAATACGCTTGAGATCATTGGATCACTTGCACTGAATGTACTCCTTAGTTGGCAGGGTTCCTGCAAAATAGAAAGATTGTTCCATGATTCATATTTTACTGTACATAGCCTGTCTTGCCAGTTTTGAAGGCAAAAGCTGCATTTATTTTGAATATGGGAATTACCTGATTTCAGAGCAATACTTGTCACCTAAAATGTTAGTGAGAAACCCATAATTATTTCAGCGTCCTTTTCAGGAATATGTTTCATGGGATGTCATCTAAATGTAGAGGAACCTGGTTGGACTATTTCCAATCTTGTTCGGTTCAGGAATGGTTTTATGGCTATTACGACATGTGGTATAATCATCAGCTAGCTTTATTATGTATAAAACATGGTCTACGGAAGAAATATGCTGTCAGCATAAACATGTAGGTTACTCTGGCATTAGCAACAATGGTTATTTGATGTGCTCTTTCCTACACAAGGACATACAACCTACATACAATGGTTCTTTTGTCTATATTAGGGAGAGACAAAAATCTATCATCTTTCTCACACATTGAGATTCAAATGGCTGCCTTAGCAAATATTTGTAGGAATCTTCCGTACTTACAAATCAAACAAATACATATTTCTAGACCTAACACCAAGACTAGAGGTAAACTGCTAAATGTGCTGGTAGTATTCTTCATTATTTCAAATCTTTCATTAAAGATTGCACATGGTGTGTGCTGTCCTTTCTGTGAGAAAGTTAATATGCTGCTTATTGAAAAGAGTAGCCTATGTGACAGCAGGTTTCCTTTAAAATGTGTCAGAAAGGTCATATGTTTGATTTCCAGTAGCCTATGATAAGATAAAAATCAATATGCTCTAGTGGCATCATTAAATAAAACAAATTTTACTTTTTCTTTTAAGAAATGGTGAAAACTCCTTATACTGCAGCTTTCTCCTTTGATGTCTGTGTGGTAAATCTGCTGTATGTATGGCACCTAATAACTAATAGTTCACAGTGTGTGGTTCCCTTTAATCAGAACATTTGTCCAAGGTTGGTTCCAGATAACAACTGGCTGCTTCTGGTGTGTGAGGCAATCTGGTTGGTTTCACTCAGGTTTTGCATGTGTTAAATTAAACTATCAAGTTCCCATTCTGGCATGACATGCTGCTCATTTCTACCACATCTACCAAATAACTGATCCCTTTATTTGTTAATGAGACATAAAGTGTACTATCATGCTTTGTTTGAATTTTTTTAAACTTTGTTGAAATTCTTGTTTTCCTCAATGGTCATAAGAAAAGGAATGCGTGTTTAAACAACACCCAAGCACACCATTTAATGTACCTCATACACAAAATGAGCAATTGCTAATGAATTTGCATCTAATGAAGCAGTTGATGAAACAGAAAACAGCCCGGTGGTCTTCTGATGGTTGTGAATACTAAGATTTGTTGTACATGTATTAGTAATACAATGCAGACTAAATAAAGCAGGTTCATTTTACATGATAGTTTTTAATACTAAAAAAACTATTCTTCAGGGGTTGAAATGTGTTGTTTAAGGAGCTTGTCATGTCATGTGGTTTAATGTCTACATTCAGAGCCAGGCTGTTATATCAGACGCCTCTCATGGGTGCAGTTTATGGTATTATCCATCCACTGTGTCTGGGACAGGAAAGAAAAAACATACAAAAAAGCCACCTCTCCCGGACGCAGTTGATGGCTTAAACCATAAACAGCGCCAGGGAGAGGTGTTTGTTATGAAGCCTTGATCAGAATATAGAAGTTAAACAACATGGCCTGAACTGAAAAATGAAGGAGCTTTGTAACTATTGCCTTAAATAGTCTTGGGATTAGGATAAATATGGGCAAAACTACAAATGTAAAAGCTCTGTATAGGATATGACAGCAGACATCATTGCACTATTATAAAATACAACCCCTGATTCTTGCAGTACATTTTATCAGTCCCGCATATATCTGGTTTATAAACTGAGTCCACTAGTATTGATTTCTTTATCTCTTATCATATTGTCAACTGTTGCAGTTCGGGACAAATACTCGACATTGATTTTTGTTTTTGATGTCCAGTGGTAAAATATATACCACTATTAGTATTACCAATTTGCTGTTCCTTGGTTTTTCACTGTTTAATATGCATGAAGATAATTATACAAGTATTATAATCTTAATTTTTTCAAGTCGTGTTATTTGGCTACATATTTTATTTCTTGCATATTCGTTTAATTATGAACATTTTTCAGTGTTGAGTATATTTACAGTGAAACCCCTCTAAACCGGGCAATCAATTTGGTTCCAATGTGTCCATTTAGTGGAAATCTAATCCCTGAAAACCAGTGTCCGGTTTAGACATAGGTCACTGTATTAGAATAGGAAGTTTTTGTAAGCTGTGATTCTGTTTTTATTGTTGGTCGGTATTGTGTTACTGGGAATAGAATTAGATTGACTATAGAGAATAGAGAGAGAATGACGTTTTTCTTATCTCACGACATGGGTGGTTATTCAGCTTTATTGATGTGGCAAATATTGTCAAACTGTTTATGTACTTTAGCATATTAAAGGATTGATAAGAATTTCTAATTATTGTCCATGTATTATTACTGATCCAACCACCTCTATAATTATAGGCTGATTTCTTGGTTCTAACTAATTAAAAGCTGTTGAAAGAAATTGTTCCTACATGTAGGTTTTATACAGTTCACTTTTTTACAAACATAGAGGTATATACCACAACCTTTGATGAACCAGTTAAAGACCAGTTGCTGGAACCCAAAATAGCCCAGTGGGTACAATGGTAGGAATCTTTATGTCTGGTTCTTGAAATAAAAGATTTAAAAATAAAAACCTTATGGAATTTCAGTTCATTGTTCACTTGAAACAATAATGAAAAATGTTCAGATAAATATCATTGGAAGATATTTTAAACTGTTCTATCCATTGGTCCACAAGTGGTTCATCAAGGGCTGTGGTATGTGATGTCCTATTTATGGGAATGTGCATATAACAGACCCATTGCTGCTTATTAGAAAGAGTAGTCTATGTGGCAGGAGCGGGTTTCCTCTAAAGAAATGTATCAGAATGACCATATGTCCAATAGCAGAATGAGATAATAAGATAAAAATCAATGTGCTCTAATGGAGCTGTTAAATAAAATAAACTTTACTATTTTAAAATGTTTTTATAAGTTTGAAAAGTGATTCATAGCACTAAAAAAACCTGTCATCATTATTTAATATTACCTATCATAATATTGATTGATTACCCCATGTTTAAAGTTCTGATTAGGGTTATGTTATAGTCACAACTAACACCATACAATATCTGTGTCCATCAAACACTTAACATACTCGTACTTGTCTTAACCACTTCACAATTGTGGATCAGGAAACGGTTTCTGTACATTCATTGTCATTTGATATTTATAGTCGACATACAAGTCTTTTGAACATTTGAATTTCTGGATATGTAGAAATAAGTATTGTGTGATTATCAGTGGTTTCTTGTCAGGACGTAATTGTATCTAAAACAATCAATGTGTTCTAGTGGTTAAATAAAACAAACTTTAATTGTATCTAAATGGCATTCCGTTCATCTGTGAGCTTCACTGTGAAGCCAGTTCATCATGGTCAACAAAGAAAACAGTTGTCATCAGTTTGCAAAAAGACTTCAACATATGATGAAATTAAGAGTAAATATAGTTACGGTGAAATCAAAGCTAAATGCTTAACAGATGGAAGTCTTTTCACAGATCACGAATTTCCATCTAATACTTACAGTTTGCCCAGGTCATATGCTTGGAAACGACCTCATGTGAGTTTTTGACAGTATTGAATTAAGATTTTTAACAAAATTATTTTGTGGTGATATGAGTAGTTTATTTGATATAATTTTTATTTAGAATGTGAAAATTTTAGATCTCATTGTAAATTTTTTTTTTAAGGATTTATTTTTAATAACCAATAGAAAGGGTGAAAAGTCAAGTCAAGTTGTTTAACGTCTACGTTCAGAGTCAGGCTGTTATAGGGTGAAAAATTATATTTATATCTTTTATACCAAATGGATCCATGAAAAAGAATTGATTTGATAACCAATCACTTCATAGATGGACGGGATACCACACCAATATAATATAAACTTTCTAATAATTATCATAATTTATATGGTTACTAGTTCATATATAAATAAAAAAAACTATCTTGAATTATATATTGTGTGACCATCACATTATTGCTGGTGTGTTTTGTGAATTTCCCACTGATCATGTCTAATGGGATAAGATAGTGATCTTTATGCATGAGCAAGCATAAAAAAGACAAAAAGTCACAACCACCATCTACAAAATTAGTACTATACTACTAGTACATGTTGACTTTGAATGACTGAATCTACTGAAGCTGAAACCAAGCTTATAACATTGATGTCATGACTGATATAACATGACTCATACCAGAATATCTTTGATACTAACTTTATTTTTCTCACTCTTTCTATTTTGCTTTTACCTTTTGAGAAGTATTTTATATAGAGTAATAGACATCACCTGCTTACTGATCCACTTCATTTATTGGAATAAACAGTTTAATAACACCCCAGCTCATTGCAAAGCATCAACTTTGTAAGCCCTATTGGGAACAGTTCAGCCACACTGATAATAACAAGGTAGTTCTATTATCTGTGCTCAAGCTTTTCAAATCATAGATGGAAATAATAGAGGTGTTCTGGATGACCTCCATAACAATTCACAAAACTGATCCAAGTGCTTTAAATGTAGAAATGAACTGTTTGCTCTCTCATTGAAACAGATATAGAGCTAATTTCTTATACCGGTATCTAGGATATCAGTGGATTATGAAAACCTATGGGGTAAACCTGTGTTAAACCGTTGATGATCCCCACTGTGCATTTATTTATTTATTTATTTTTGAGTTGGGGTGTGTGGGTTGTGACAGTTCTGACTTGTCACCTTCTTTTAAATTTAAGCCAGAGTGAACACATTATTCCTAAGCTATAAATTGATTATATAACCAGCTTGAATGGCTCATAAATATTTTGTACATACGTGTCAGCATATCTGTACATGGCTAAAACCGGTAGGATTTGAATGGGTTTCCCAGTCTATATATAGCTGAATGGGGTATGTATGAATGTGAAGTGTGTGGATAATGCTGGATACACACATCGCATTCTTTACCTGTACACTGTCCTGTAAGCTGAGTTGACGTGACGCTTCAGATACCGTACATCTACTACACTGGTCATACTAGTTGCTCGCTTGCACTGCTCGTCATCAACCAACTGTTTCAGCCTAGAGGGACAGGTGATCACAGAAGAATTTTCCTGGTGACAAAACAAGTCATTTTAGATTGACTTAAAGCTTGAACTTGTTTCACAAAAACTGTGAAGGTCTGTGTAAAGTGTACGAACAGTGTTATTGAAATTTCCTGCTGACAAAACAAGTCATTTTATCTTGAACTGTATCACAAAACCTGTGAAAGGTTGAGAGTATACGGTTACTGTCAAGTGGATCTGCCTGGAGCATACTGTGCTAATTTTGAAAGTTATACACAGTAAATTAATTGATCTGTTTGAGGATGTCTTTCTTTTCAAGCCTGGAATCAAGGTTTAAAGGATTTGTGCGTGGGCGTTCCTCCAGACGTGCAAGGAAGGATCCGTTCAATGGAATGTACACACAAGTATTTGGTGAAATAGCAGAGGGTCTGACAGAAGAGGGTGGTCTGTTTGAAGACCCGGAGTTCCCAGCAGAAAATGAATCGTTGTTCTTTAGTCAAGATCCTCCTCGAGAAATAGAGTGGCTAAGACCTAGTGTAAGTTACACGTCATGGTTTTTATTTTTCTACAATTAATGATGAGAAATAGAGTGATTAAGGCCAAGTGTAAGTTACATGTCATGATTTTGATTTTTCTACAATTAATGATGTCCAATAGCTGATGATAAGATAAAAATCAATGTGCTCTAGTGGCGTTGTTAACTCTTTTTTTCTCTACAATTTATAATATTAACAGCAGATTCGACAAATATGCATGTCATGGGACTATGGTTTTTTAGTGAATAATTTTAAAAATAATATCTTACATGATTGTTTTCAACTGACCATTGTTTTTGAGCACCCAACCCTATCCCCATCACATTTTGAGATAATAAATTTGTATCTTATGGCTTATGATATAAATACCATTTCTTCCAAAGATTTCCACCGTCTTATTCAAATGCATTTAATTTTTAAACCCAATTCACAAGGAATGATTGTGTTGATGGTTTTCCTTATTCTCTGATACACTTCTCATACTAAAAATCTTTACTTTGTATACCACACTCATCTAAAGGGCCATCCATAAATATTGATGGTTTCAAAATCCAAACAATGTTGTGAAGAGCTAGAGATGTTAAAATGATATTTTGCTCTATGTACTGGTAACATTTGTTAGCTATTGATCTTTCACACATCCCTGTGAACATACCTAGTGTTTGTACAGCGACCACCAAGTCAGAATTCTATCATAGAAGAGTAAAGCAAACATTTTACTCAAACCTGTTTTATACTTTTATAACGAACATAGTGAGAGTATTAAACACTGCACTGTTCACTGTCTGCTTATAATATGATGTGAGTTGTCTGAGCAATCCCTTATTGCAGCAGTGCAAACTTGTGCATCAATGGCTGCAGTATGTGCTGTCTTTCTGTCAATAATTGCATTTAAAATATCCATTCTGCTAATTAAAACGTTTAATAAGTGTTTCTTGTTTCAAGCCTTTATTATTAGTACAATAAAGCCTGTTTTTGTTAAATACAGGTGTGACCATGTTTAAGCATAATTATATGCTTGTACAGCGAGCACGATATAGCTCAGTTGGTAGCGTACCCGCCTTTGAAATGATGAGTCATCAGATCGATCCGTTTCAGTGGACCCATCTGGAGTTTGGGCTATTTTCTGTTTCAACTACTGCTACACAACTGGTTCATTAAAGGCTGTGGTATGTGCTGTCCTGTCTGTGGAAAAGTGTATATAAAAGATCCCTTGTTGCTTATCGGAAAAAGGATTCTATGTGGCAGCAGCAGATTTCTTCTAAAAGAAATGTGTCAAAATGACCATATGAATCACGTTCAATAGCTGACGATAAGATAAAATCAATGTGCTGTAGGCATCCTTAAATAAAACAAACTTTACTTTTTACTTTTATATGCCGGTACATGTCTGGGGATCAAATTGGTCCTCAGAATAATCAAATTTGTGATTAACACTATTCTTTGTAGATACCAAGTGAAAATGTGATCATTATGTCCGACTCCATTAGTGACCAGACAACTGACAATTTCAAACCCTGTTTAAGTATTGTATAAAATAGGTGTGCAATAAATGGTATCATACACCACTATACACCACTATACAAATTACAATACAAACCTAAACCTTACAATACAAACTGGTTATTTACCTTCCCATGAGGTCAGTTTGTTTATAACACACCCACCAAATATTTCTTGTTGCAGTCATTTCTGTCAGATAGTGGCAAGTGGTATTTCATTACCACATGAACAGTGGACACTGTCTAAACCAGATTTACTTGGGACCAATGAAATATGCTGGTTTAGACAGAATGCTGGTATAGACAGATTTTATCCAGTGTTACGGACCTGGAGGTGACTTTCAAATAGTGTTGGTTTACACAGAAATTCAAATTAAACAAATTGTGGTTTAGACAGTCCACTGTATATGTGTTTAGACTTAGAGTAAAGAGGAGAAATTGACTTTGTATTGTCTAAAACTGAAACAGAATAAATATGCCAGAGCAGACAGTTTAGTTGTCATAAATCTAATGTTGAGCAGTACAATAAAATCAGTCTAATTTACTCAATGTGCTGGATTTAGAAGAAGGGTTCTTTATAGTAAATGTGTATGGTTTAAACATTTCCAAAGTTTAGATAGAATATAATTTATGTTGTATTGTTCAGTTACAGGTTACCAGTGCTCAGTTTTACTGTTGATATAGCCATCACTCTGTTAACTTGTGTTCACATGTCTGTTATCACATTTTCTTTTTCCAACATAGTTTTAATGTTACACCCTTCATGACGAAATGCCACATGTAAACATTAATAAGCTTATGGTTTTACTCAGCTGCCTGTATTAGGTTGGTTAAATTTATGTATAATTATGGTTCAAGCACACTGTCATGGGCACACAACCATATTTTAAATACAGTTGTGTGTAAACTCATATTGATTGATGGTGTCTCATTAATTTTCTGATTCTTATCTGTAATAAATAAAATGTATGTGGCAGCAGCTGGTTTCTTCTCACACTTAGATATTTGTCATAATTACCATACATTTGTATTTGTCATCTAATAGCTGATGATTCACAATGTCCTGTAGGTGTCAAAATAGAAGAATTGTACATGTCAGCACAACCTGTTTGTTTAAAGCATAATTAAGCTAGCCATACTGAAATCTTTCTCTTAAATACAGTGGACTGTCTAAACCAGATTCACTTTGGACCAACAAAATATGCTGGTTTAGAGGGTGTTGGTGTAGACAGCTTTTATCCAGTATTACAGATCTGGATGGGTCTTTAAAATCATGCTGGTTTACACAGAAATCCAGATTAGACAAATTAATGCTGGTTCACTGTACCTCCATAACCTGATTGTTTAAAGCATGATTATAACAGCTTAGTCTGAATGTAGACGTTAAAACTTGACTTTACTCAATCTTTCACTTTTCTCAATCTTTCACTTTTAAATATCTCCATAGAAATTTAAAAATATTTTAGCTTTTATTTATGAATAAAATAGTGTATTAAAATCACCTGCTATTTGTAATAATTTCAACTTTAGTTTAAACTGTTGTTAACCAACCATTAAACAACGCACTTCAGTGTGTTAGCACTGTACATGTATTTAAAATACATCATTAAAGTAAAACAAGATATATTTCTGTAACATACCTCACATTCTAGTTACGTTTAGAAGCACTCATGATATGAGGAAGTGAGACAAGGTTGTGCATAACATGTAAACAATGGTATCTGTTATAATATAACTCCCACACTTTGTAGGTAGGAAAAGCTTTATTTTTGAAGGTGAAATATATGTAAATTGTAATATCTTATTTATGAGTTGTCTGTCCAGGACATATGTTAATTTAGATACAGGGATCTTGTCTATAAAAAAGTGACATAGCTCAATTGGTAGTGTGTCATCAGACGAATCCTTCTCAGTGGACCTATCTGCAGTTTCGGCTATTTTCCATTCCAACCAGTGATCCACAACTGGTTTATCAATGATAATGAACTGTCTTGTTTGTTGGAAAGTGCATATGAAAGACCCCTTGCTGCTTATTGTCCAAGTAGCCTAGTAATAGTACCGGTATGTGGTGGGAGTGGATTTTTGAATATGTGTCAATTATCATAATGTATGATGTCTAATAGCCAATGATAAGATAAAAATCAATGTGCTTTACTGGGATCGTTAAATAAAATAAACATTACTTTTTTACTGTACTATATTAAGATGTTATCAGGCTCTTGAGTTTATACCTGTTCCAGCTGAAAGATTTCACTTTAAAGACCACCTTAACAATGCATATTGTGATGCTATGATAAAAATGTTGAACAACTTCATAACATTTTAAAGTATGTGGCTTATTTTCTTAAATGGATGTACTAAATGTATAGATTTTGTACTATGGTATATATTTTGAATATTTTAGAAGAACAAAGACAAAATTGCAATACAAGTTTATGATGTCTATGAAATAACTATGGTACATTTTAAATTTTGAAGTGGTGAAAAAACATACTAGTAACTTTTATTTGAGTAGCTTTTGTCATGGAAGTTGCCTTGGATTGGGTGACAATGATGATAAATATAATTAAGCAACACATGAATTATTATGAATTATTATGAGCTTGCATGCATGTTGTTTACAACATATGGACAGATTCTGCTTATATCTACATATATGACTAGAAATGTTGAGCAAAGCTCATTAATTAGACAGATTAATTCCTTTACAACACTGACATTTTAGATCCAAAGTAATTATTCATAATTATGAATGTGCAGGAAAAGTGTATTAATTATGATGTAAGCCTGTTTATCTGCATACATTATTATATGTAATTGATTTATATGTGTTATGAAACTCTTGGGCAAGTTCATCATCAATTTAAATCCTTCACAAAATGTATTAGAATATAATTATAATACATTTATATACAAAATAACATTCTGGCAATTTTTCATTAAAATCTATAAAATTTAACCCAAGAATTCTCATGCTGTTGCACATCTGATTTTAGTAGACTTAGTATCTTATAATGAATTATTAGCTCTGTATAAAAATGCTAAAAGAAATTGTGTTGGTTTGTTGTCAAGGTGTTTGATCATGTTGGATGTGATCAGAATCTGAATGACTGTATAAGCTTTTTAATGTTGGTGGATTATTTATGAAAGACTACAATCTATATTAAATGTCTGTTGTGATGCTCTAGTAGATGTTGAATTACTCTATAAGCTTTTAAAGTTGGCTGATTATGTTTGAATGTGTATTTCCAGTAACAGTGTATAATGTGTTAACATATTGAATAATCTTATAATCTTTTAAAGTTTGTGGTTTACTTTTGTGGTGTCTTTTTGTTATCTTTGCAATAAAACAGTTTCTAACTTGCAACTTGCATGCCTGTATGACTAGATTGTAATTTCTCTTAGTTGATTAAAAAGAGAAGGATCTAGCTCAGTCGGTAGCATGCCCACCTTTGAAGCAGTCGGTCGTATGATCGATCCTTCTCAGTGGACCCATCTGCAGTTTGGGCTATTTTCCGTTCCAACCAGTGCACTACAACTGGTTCAATAAAGGTTGTGGTATGTGCTGTCCTGTCTATGGAAAAGTGCATATAAAAGATCCCTTGCTGCTTATCAAAAAGAGTAGCCTAT
>JAUTWP010073298.1:0-12455 GCA_033042655.1 Cyathermia naticoides
AAGGGAAGTAACTCATAACTTTTCCAGGAAAAAAACTTTTTTGTTGTTGTTGTTTAATGTCTACATTCATAGCCAGGCTGTTATAGCAGACACCTCTCCCAGGTGCCATTTATGGTTAAGCCATCCACTTCACCTGGGACAGAATCTGTGTATGTGTATGTATATATGTGTTGACCGGTATGAAAGATCCCTTGCTTTTTATAGATAAAATAGCAGCATAGTTAACATATGTTCTGGGCAGAGTCCAAAAAGATGAACTGTGCACCCAGGACAGCGTGTGTGAACCTTGAATGGATATAGGCAGTGAAATGCACGTATGTTAAACAACACCAGTGAAATGTTTGACAGGCCGTGACTAACTTGTTTTGAGTATCTTTGTTTATGAAAGCTTATGTTTCGTGTTGTCATATTTTGGTTTATTGTTTAGTTATTCCACTGACCGGTCAGTCGGGGAAAGAATGCAACGTGAAACATATACTAGTTTATTTTAATGTGTTTCTTGTTGACAAGTGTGTAATATGACCGTTCATGTTGTGTTTGTAAAAGCAATCATCATTACACGTGATTGTTTAATGTTTCAGCTGAACTAAGTTAAAACTAATTTTGTCCTTGACATTTTAAAAAGCGGGTGAATATAAATACATGTAAACACCCATTCACTCTATTTTATCTTTTATCTTTTTCTCTCTCACATACGTGTTTTTTTTTCTCTTTCTCTCTATCAATCAATCAATCAAAGAATCAATCGATCTATCGATCCCTACCTCCATCCCTCCCTCCCATTCTTCCCTCCATCCCTCCATCCATCCATCCATCCATCCAAAGACAGGCTCTTATAGCAGACGCCTCTCTTGGGCGCAGTTTATGGTATTGCCGCCAACTTTGCAGTTTCTGTAACTCGTTCATACCAACGGTGCTTCACTTTTGTGAGGAGGAACAACAATCAATAATTAACGTAGATTCCAGATAATTAAAGGGACTGTCTCTAATTTCGAGTCACGTACCTATTTCGTTAAAATGCATTTTGAACAACTACAAATACAGAGACCAACTGGGTATGCTAAAATAGACATTTTAATCAAGAAATATTAAATAATTTTATGTAATTGTGAAGGTAAACATAAGAGAACAGAATATAATTATATTGTATAGGCTAGTAGAGTCAGTGACTTTAAGATTACTTAATGTAGATTTGATTGAATGATTTCCCGCTAACAACTTCATTTTAAACCAATACTCGTGACAATAAGCCAATCAATAATGCATGGAACTTTAAATAGCAACATTTTTATCCGGCGAACTTTTAATACTGTACAAAGAATCCTGATAATTTTTTTTTTAAAAAGAACTATTTTTATTACTTTGTTAACAATAATTCTTTGAAACCAAGTATGACATAAACACTTTTTTTGTTAAAAAATCATATCGTTTAATTTGTAAGCCTGAGATTGCAATTTGTATGAATTTAAAAAAATCTTTTTTAAACAAGATAATTAATCATTTATACTGTATATAGTAATTTAAAGGAACTGAATGCAATAAAGAGAAAGCAAAACAATGTAGTCTATTGATTTAGGTCTAGCGGTCCACCCCCTATATTTCATTGCTCCAGAAATGGGGGGGGGGCGGGGGATACTATGGCATGAGCATAAGTGCCACAAACGTTCCCAAATTTTTTTCTCATGTAAATAAAATAGAAAAATCGCAGAATCTAGATCCACCACTGCCTACTATTAATTTTAGTGTTGTCACTCTACCGTGGATAATGTATAAAATTATTATTACCATAAACTGCTAAATCATCTAATTGCATTTTTTGTGAGTAACTAAAGTTACTGAATTTCAAAATAAACACAGATAATTAATTCGATTTGGTGTGAAGAATAATGCTCAGCTATTACAAGGTTGCTATAAACACCGTAATTGGTTATTTAAATAGAAGTTTTATGGGATAATGCACAGACCGGAACCAAGCAGAAAAATCTACACGTAATCGGCAAATGACGTGGACAGTAACATTTGGCATATGAAACCCGATTCTAATACCTAATTATGGTATTGTGAAAGATCAAGTCATTCATCAAAGTGTCAGCTCTGTCTCCTTGACATTACAACCAAAATCACTTGGGCTATGTTTGTAGTGATTTATAATGGATGCTGTTGATGCATACTTCATCACACAAGAAACTCACACAGGTTACAATAAAATGTGTTTGTTATTTAGGGCCTACAGTGGATAACGTCTAGATATGCATACTTCATCACAGGTAACATAACAAATCTTATTTTTATTCCTCTAATACCCTTATTTACTAAGATATGAACATTAAACCTGTGCCAGAGAGGTTGGGCTAAAAATTGGTGGTCATCTTTAAAAATGGTTGCCATTGACCCCTTTCCACCAATGGGATTGATGGGGATTTTGAGTATGTTATGCAGGAGAACCTTCCTAAGTAACTGCAAAGTTAATTTTTTTATATTGCAATTTGTTTTAGGTTGACCCCCATGTTGCGCTAGATTGACTGGACTACACATAAGAAACGGGCAGACGTTACAATCAATGTGTTTGTGATTTACAGTGAATGACGTCTACGTATACTTTACCACATAACAAACGCACAGGTTACAATCAATGTTTGTGATTTACAATGGATGTAGTTCATGTATACTACTTCGCATGAGAAATGCACACAGGTTATAATGGATATTTGTGATTTATAGTCGATAACATCCATGTATACTTCATCATATAAAAAACGCACATCACGAGTATTTGACGTCATGCGATTAAACCAGCCTTAACTATCCTTTGATCTTATCAAGACATTACGATTCTGATATGAATTGGGTTTGATACGTGGAGATATATAATAAAAAATATAATACATAACAACACTGTTATCGTATTCAAAATAGAATCTGGATACAGAACAATGTTGAATGCGCATTTTTAATGTACCTCAGCATACAAACAATTGATTTGCTATTGTTATCTTTCATAATAGCATGAATGATGGGTGAGATAATAATTCCACACAATCACTCAGAAATAGATCCCACACTTCAATGCGTTTCCACTTTCAGACTTCTGCGCATTACGGAAATAAAATAGGATTAAAGATCACAAACTTTCAAACTGGATACAATCTAAGATTTATTTTATTATATATCTCTTCACACAGGCCTAATTATAATGACTCAAAGTTATATGCAATACTACGACCTTTGTCCTGCTGTGAGACCCAAAAAAGAATAAGAGTATACTGCCTCGCACGAGAAATGCACGCAGGTTATAATGAATATTTGTGATTTACAGTGGATAACGTCCATACATTGACCTATTAGAGCCAGAATGTGCTAACTACACTTTTTGTCAAAATTGAGTTAAATGCATTAATATGACTCTTAAGTGGTATTCTGTCTTGTGTTAAATTATCTAAGCTTACTTGAGAATATTCTATTAGATATTACAAATTCCAAAAGGAGCTTGAAGATAGTATTATCGATTCAATCTTTAAATGCTAATTTCCCGATTTTGAAATAATGTGGTACTAATTTGTTAGCCTTTAAAACAACTGTTAATTAAAATACTCATAGACGAAAACAAAGAATGAAGAAAACATCGGATATAAACAGTTTATTTTGTAGATTACAATATAAACATAAAAGTAAACAAAACTTTAAAGTAAATATTTACATTGTAACAATACATATCTTTATGTTTACGTTTTATATTAATTAACACAGAAAGACTGGGATGTGTTTGTAACAATCACAATGAGAATGTTATCCTATTGATTTTAAACAATCATTATAAAAAAACCGCAATGAATTTGAAGTCTCTTCTCAACCACTTCAACTGTAAATTTTCCATTTGTTAGTTAGCCCATGAATGTTCTTTTATGGAACTCAGCATATAATATAACAGGTAGGATATTAAAATAGCATACATCGTTTTCTGATAAAACTGAAATGCAATAAAATTTAAATTAATGGAAACTAGAGTCATACGTCGAGGCATATTAAGAAAATAATAGAAAAACATTATGGTAAAACAAATATTGAATGTTTAGGATACATAAAAATGCTTATCATACTAACAAACTTCTGAATGTTTAGTATACATGAAACAAAACATGATATAAAACATGTTGAATATACATCACATTGCTTGTCGTACATAGGTAATTTTTACAGATTATAAAATCAAAGTTCTAAATTTGAAGATAAAGAGATACATTTTTGTACTGGTCACAAATTCAGCTCCCTTAGAAAAGTTGACTTCAATTAATATGAATAGTCTCAGTTAGCAAGGTAAAAGACATACTAAAATTTAATTTAATTAAAGGTGCAATATCTGGAATCTTTTAAGTATTTAACTTTTTAGAATAAATAGTCCATGTTTGTTTCGTTCCCTTTACACGTTATGTTGATTAACGCAGTCGCTGTTATAATGTAGGTTAATTTTGAATAAACCGGCTAGAGCGGCGTATGCCATTATACCCGTGTAATAGCGTTCCACTGCTGCGCTATCTCTGTTAAAACATCGTATCCAAATCAATAGTGTACAGTGACCGAAAGCTGTTGATAGGAAGACATGAGTTTATTAAAATTGCTGTTGTGTGATATTGTGCATTAATAAAAGATGGTTTGAAATCCAATAGCTTATGATTCAACCACAATCAATGTGCTCTAGTGGCTTCGTTAAATAAAACAAATTTTAATAAAATATGTCATGATATTTTATGGTATACATGTATTTCAATTTTAAGTTGTTTTTAGCGAAACTCACCTAATATCTCTGATGCAACATTTAGTAAGAATTTAAATAGAGATATGACATTTTAACAATTACATGACGTACATTCAAATCCATTTAATGTGTTTTTTAACATTTATTTCGAATGCAAAAATAATTATTTCCTCTGTTTTCTCGTATTAAGTAATTTGTGAACGACCTCATAAGTTTATTTATATATTCTGCTTTCTGTGGTGAAAAAACAATTAATATAAAACAAAAATAGGTTCTGTATTTAAACTTGCATAACATTTAAGAAACCTATCGTATATGTTACAGATATGTTACAATGTCGGTACAGAAGAAACAATAAAGCTCCCCTTTGTGAAACTATCACAAGCAGGTTCCCGAAAAGAACATTGTCTGCCAATCATGGGCCTCATGCATGACATCAGTCATCTCCGTTGTCCAAGAAAGGAACAAACATGTTACAACACGATAAAACCTCGAAATACTCGTTCTATTCCACACACACGTGACTTTAGTAAAAGCCCACATTTCAAAAATAAAATAAATAGGTCCATAACATTTTTGTACGTATCACATTATTGCGCATGCGCCACTTTTGTTAAAATCCTCGTTATCGTTGTCTCGCGGAGTTCTAAGCGTCAGTTTGGAAACATCGCCGTAGACGCTGTTAGCCCGCGTTGACCTTCGTCTAATGATCAACGAGTTTAAGTTTTCTGGTTTATGGGAATTTGCTTCTGGAGAATGTGTTCCATTTGATGGCTTATGTCCGTTATCACGCCCAGCAGACAGCAACGTGAAGCCCGAATAGCCTTTCTTTAGAGGAGATTTGAAGTGTCCTGGAGGCAGCGATGCTGACAAGTCTATACTCTTCCTCTTGGACATCACTGAGCTGGATCTTCGTGATCCGTGGTATCCATCAGCAGCGAAGTGGCCCCGAGAGTGGCCGGATTCCTGGGATGCTCTGGGAGAGGGCGGACAGCGGTTTTCCCCTAAGCAGTCACTGTTCTCATGAAGGACCTTCTGAAGGTGATCCTCCATTACCTTTGTTTCACTAATAGCGAGGGCAAGTTTGGATTCCAGTTGCTTCATCTTTCTCTCTTTGGCCTCAAGCAGCTCATCTTTTTCAGAAAGCTGAAAAGTATCAACGTTGTCAATAAGAATTTCATGACAAGAGTAGCAGTGTTAAATTTTGTATGCAAAACCTATTAAGTTAGAATCCTGTAATTTTAGCGTATTCTAAGTTCGCTATACACTAACGAGAAAACAAATAGAAAAAACTAATTTATAAGTTTAATGTTTCAAAATATGTTTAATGAAAGTGTAAACGTTTAATTTATATTTTGCTGTATTTTATCTCATGTTGATGTTTGTTTAAAATACTAGAGTAATAACCATGTTCAATTTATAGTGTTAATACAAAAACAAAGAATATGTTTCCAACATGATTTGTTATTAATCCATATGTATGCACGTCTTACATGTGTATGTCAACAACAAGTAGTTCATATTTTTATAAACACATAACTATGTCCATCTTTAAGTACAATACAAAATGTACATGTACATGAATATTGGTTTGCTTTTTCAGTCCTATCAATGTCAACAAATTTACTATAGTATTCTACATAACAGAACAGGGTAGTTCTAATCTGGGTAAGACACAATTCATTGAACATACCTGTTTTGACATCTTAGTGATCATGATGTCCTTGCCAGCAACAGTGGACGATGCTGAAGCTAACTCTGATCTGTATTTCTGGACAGTTCCTTCTAGCAGGTGTTGTCTATCTATGAGATTCCGTCTCAAGAGTTCCCTGTACAAACCAAACACATATTATACATTACACCATTTGTCACTCAATAGTTCCCAGTACACATCAAACAATTCTAAATTATACAATTTGTAAACCAAGAGAACCATGTACAAACTAAACCAAATAAAAATTACACAATTTCTGAAACATTCTTATAAACAATACATTTGCAGACTGTTTGCAATGACACTCTCTTTCTCTTTTTCTCTCTCTTTTCTCTCTCTCTATTTGTCTATGTATGCATGTCTATTTATCTGTCTATGTATATAGCTGTCTATCTGTCTCTCTACCTCTCACACACTATTTATTATCTGTTTAAAAAATAATATATACTTTATTTCACTTTTGATGGTTAAATAGAATCAAATTTACAGAACAAAATCACATAATAATCTGTTTAAGACCAAAATAAATTTCATTAATTTAAAATATATCCAAATAAAAATAATTATAAAGTTGTACACAATACCAAAGGCAATGACGTTTCAAATCAAATTAAAAATATAGTCATATATAGCCATAAGCTAATGAATTAGTTTGTATTCTTTTAGAAAATCGTAACAACTTAAAGGTCTTGTTGCTGACTGCTACGTTTTTACTTATTAATAAAAGGAACCGTGCTTCTTCTAGTCCTTGGTAGGGCACCACAGAAGTCGGGTATCGTACCCAGGAGGAGCGTGCTCAAACACCCTTAATGACGTAAGCACGATGAAGCTCTTTCCAGCTAGTTATCAAAATGAAGAAGCAGTAACAGTTTTTGTCTTCTGTATGCTGCTTATCGCAAATGTACTTTGATTAACACGAAATAGCCGCCGATAACAGGAAGTTATTAAAGCATTTTTTAAATTCGTGTTTCTTCAGTTTCATTTCACAGTGAATTATTTTATTAATATTTATAAAACATATTTATCAAACGACCAGTTTGACTGATTGAGAGCAAAACCTACATTTCATATAGTTTTTGATAATTGAATAAAAATAAAATCCGATTTTTGTATTATTCTCTGATACAATTTGATTTAACGTCTATAGTAAACACAAACGTGTATCTGAGCTTTAAAACTACGTTTAAGCAGGCTAGGTAAATTTATTTACGTGCATTTATATAAGATAATTGTTCAAGCACGCTCCCAATGGGAGGAGTTGACAAGGGCCAGTAAGAGGATAGATTTCGTGAATATAATAACTAGTCTAATAGAAAGTGTATTAGTATTTGGATAAAATGCTTAAAGCTTGTACAGACTGACATGCTATAATGTTAATTTATATAATAATTTATCAAATTCAAATACATGGAATCTAAAAGTGGGTAAAATAAAAGCAAATAATCAAAATAAAAGTGCAAAAATTTCATCTTTTGGTTAGTATTTCACTGGCATGCATGTTAATGTATTTACTAGTCATCAAGTAACAAAAACAAAAGAGATTCAAATTTCAAATTAAACCGGGGAATCAAACAACAAAAACTGAAGAAAATAATATTGAGAGTTTCAGAACGCTGAACGTCCATTTGGGTAATTTGTGACAAAACGTTTGTTATAACATTTTCATGCAATATATCGCTCAGTAGAATAAAATACCATTTTAACACGTTTATATAACGTTATGATGAAAATACTGTTACATTATCAAGTAAAGTTTCACTGATAATGTTAAAATCGTATTGGCATAATACATATTATTATACTAGTCAATCTGTCAAAACGGCCGTTTTTAAAATAAGAATACAATTATTTAAATAGACAATGTTAAATGTTTTGTAATTTTAGTAGATATCTTTTAAGATCGCAACAAAACGAAGAAAAGCTATAGCATGATCTATCATCCTTTATACAAAATGTATAATTATATACACGATTACTCATACAGTATTAAATTTACCTATATCTGTTACGTGCAAAGTAAAGTTTGTTTTGTTTAATGACGCCACTGGACCACATTGATTTGTTATGTTATCATCGGCTATTGGACATCATTCATAATTATGGTCATTTGACACATTTCTTTTAGAGAAAACCAGCTGCCGCCACATAGGCTACTCTTTCCGATAATTAGCAAGAAATCTTTTACATGCACTTTCCCATAGACAGGATAGCACATACCACGGTCTTTGATGAACAAGTTGTGGAGCACTGATTATAACGGAAAATAGAACAAACTGAGATATTACGTGCATGGCTATAATAATAATAATTATTGTATTTATTCTTGTTATGTCTGTCAATGGCACACTGATGAGCTGAACAGCTCGAGGTTAACGAACTGTGAAAGAATCAATCTGAAGACAAACCTGCTGATTGTCATACACTACAGGCTGGATTCATTCATAACATACTGGCCTATATTTTCATTGAATAATCTTTCATAACATCTCACCTTGATTAATCAGCGGCTATTACGTGTTACATATGTCTGACTTGCGACACTTCTACAGAAGAAACATAACAGCAAAAGAGCAGGTTTAAATCAAAAGGATGCGACTCGAAAATTATGTGATTGGTGAAGTAGGTTCGAATCTCGCTATACCCTTTTTTTATCTAATGATGAAGTATATTTTCTTTTAATTTTAAAGATGCAATATCTTTAATGTTATTAATTGGAAAATAATTACAATATTTTATTTTAAATATTTTAAAGATACAATGTCTTTAATGCAATTACTTGGATAAATAATAATATTTTATTTAAAATATTTTAAAGATGCAATGTCTTAAATGTAATTAATTGAATAAATTATTATATTTTTTATATTTCAATAAGAATGTACAGTATTTAAAACAGAATAAACAAGAACCGTAACTCGCCAATCTTTTGACCAAACGACCATTTTGACTGATTGACAGCAAAACTTACAATTCATTTTTTTTAAATTCATCAAAAACATTCCACATTTGTTTTTTTTATAATTCTGTGATATAATTTGATTTAACGTCAATGTTAAACACCAACAAGTATCTGATCGTTAAAACTACGCTCTAAGCAGGGTAGATTTCCTCATTATGAATTCTATTCTTATGAACTGAACGTATTTTTAAACATGCACTAAAAAAACAAGGCTCAAGTATACATGCATATGAACGGGTTAAACTGAAACTAATCTGTGGGTTAGGTCTACAGTAATGTCGACATGATAAACTTCTATTTGGGATGTATCTCTATCTCACCAGTCTTCTGTAGGGTTTCTTGAATAGCTGGTAGTCAAAGAAAACACGACACATAAATGACAAGTCTTAAGCGATACATCATTTATATTACAAAGGCCGTACCCAGTCTTAAATCAACACTGGAGGAGTGGTAAAGGAGAGATAAAGAGAGATGGAGAACGAGAGACAGACAGAACCAGAAAAACCGTGAGAGAAAACCAGATATATAGAGAGGGGCGAAAAAGAGACAGAAAGACAAACCCAGACACTGTAAGAGAAAACCAGATATACAAAGAGGGGCGAAAGAGAGACAGACAGACAAAACCAAACACTGTGAGAGAGAACCAGATATACAAAGAGGGGCGAAAGAGAGACAGACACAGAACCAGAGAAACCGTGAGAGAGAACCAGATATATAGAGAGGGGCGAAAGAGAGACAGACAAAACCAGACACTGTGAGAGAACCATACACAGAGAGGGGCGAAAGAGAGACAGACAAAACCAGACACTGTGAGAGAACCAGATACATAGAGAGGGGCGAAAGAGAGACAGACAGACAAAACCAGACACTGTGAGAGAGAACCAGATACATAGAGAGGGGTGACACTGTGAGAGAGAACCAGATACATAGAGAGGGGCGAAAGAGACAAACAACGATACACAGGGAAGAGATATATAGAGAGATGGAGATAGAAAGAGAGATATAGATATAGAAATACACAAATAGAGATAGACAGAGAGTCGATACAAGTGCATTTAAACATATTCCGGAGTGGTGTTCTTGCATGCATGCATGTATGTCATAGTGTCAGCGGTATAGCCAAGTAAAAACAATGTTGCCATGGTGTTGTATCAATGATGTCAGTGAAACAGCATGGTACAGACAAACATAATAAATTGAATGAGTTAATATAAAAACATTACACATAATATTATGTATAGTGTTGCATGCTTGCATACATGCAAGAGTACTTCTAAACAAAAAGAGCATTTTAATGTTTTGCTCTGGTGGGACTCATTTTTCCTTAGCTAGATACGGCGTTAAGGACAGATAACAAAAGGGTTATATTTAAACTGTGTAATATCAGTGTAATATAGTTGAAGATTAATCGTTTAAAACATCTTTGTTATATGCATGGTAACAAATTAATACTACTGCTAGTGGATTATCAATCTCTGAAAACACACCAAACCTGCTATTCAATGTTACAAATACTATGCATTATTTATAAACTATTCATATCCAGTGTGATAGTATTATTAATTAACTATTTAAAATATGATCATATCCCGTGTGTGATGAAATGAAATAAACGATTAACGAAAACACGGGTGTCCGCGTTTGGTAGTGCCATTCGTAATTGGTCAGTATGTTGGTGATTTCCCAAGTGGATAGATTCATATGACATTAAACTGTCTACGTAGTGTGAATCAGTGTAACAGACTCTCACCAATGATTTATTACACAATCAGCACATTGCTGTGTATGTTTATCTATTATGTGTGTATGTTGTGTATATATGTGTGTATGCATGTGTGTGTGTTCATGTACGTGTATATGTATGTGTGTATGTGTATATAATTTTATGTGTATCATAATTATGTGTGTATGTGTGTATAACTATGCATGTGTGTGTGTGGTGTTTGTGTATATGTAGGTGCATATGTAGGTGTGTGTGTGTCATGTGTGTGATGCGCACGTGTGTGATGTATATGTGTATATATCTATGTGTGTATGTGGTGTGTAAGCATGTGTGTGTATGTACATACCAATTCCTCTGAGCTCTTTCAGATATGGCGGCTTCTGTCGTCTGCTCCTGGTTAATCTGTTCTTTTGTTTCCTCCAATTCACTGCGTAACGACTGCAGTTCCTGTAGGATAACGTGTTTCTAGTTATTTCATTAATAAACACTTAATAGTGTAATTCTTTATTAAAATTAACATAAACTTAATATCATGTCAGTTCTATTTATAAGTTCACATTGGAAATAAAGATACAACAGAGACACTGTTGTATGTAGAAATCTGCTCTTACCTCGTCCAGTGTCGCCAGATGTCGCTGTCGCCTGGTGCTGATAGCTTGTCGCTGGTTCAACATAGCCTCAACCTCAATTATCTGAAATAAATAATTTCCACTTGTTAACTTATCTTCATGTTTAAGTTGTTCATCTGTCTTACCACGATACGATATAATAATAATTTCTTAATGCTAGAGTGCCATAATTCCAACATACCATGTCAACACAATATTAATACAATGATATTACAAAACAACATGCATAATAGTACCAAAAATCAAGATAGTATTGGGTTTTATAAGGGGAACTTTATTTTGTTTGGAGACAAGGCATGTAGGCAGAGAATGGTGTGACCATATCACCACATGTCGCTACGCTATGCTATAACTGGCTTTTAAAACTACGCGGTAGGTTCCTATGCCTATAGTGAACGTGGCTGTTTAATACCGGTTATATTGCAACAGCTGATTTGTGGAAAATAAAGGTGACATTTAAAGACAAGTTATATTGTACTAAATTAGCTGATTTTGGGAAATATAAAGGTGTCGTTTGAAGATAGATGACTGTTTAATACAGGTGACCAGGGGCCTTATTCACAAAAGCCACGCAAGCGTTTGCGTGCTCGCAAAGGGTACGCTAACACCAAGCAACGCTTTCGAGTCGTTTCACGAAAGCCATATTTTTTAGCTAGCACGCACACAAGCACGCTATT
>JAUTWP010073409.1:0-12449 GCA_033042655.1 Cyathermia naticoides
GACACGTATCCCTATTCTGCAAAAGATAGTTCCTGCCGCCACCTGTTTATTTTTTTTCGATAAACAGCAAGAAGTCTTATACGCACTTTTCCCAATGGGAGTTTGGGCTATTTTCCGTTCCAACCAATGGTCCACACCTGGTTCATCAAAGGTCGTTGTATGTGGAATTCTGTCTGTGGGAAAATGCATATAAAAGAACCATTGCTTTTTATTGAAAAGAGTAGCCTATATGGCGGCAGCGGGTTTCCTCTAAAGAAATGTGTCAAAATGACCATATGCATGACGTCCAATAGTTGATTGGTTTCTGCTAGTTCGAAGTTCCTCTCAATACCATGATCACAAATACCGTGTTTAACACTGTGTTGGTGTGTCATTAAAAAAAAACATGAGGGTTTTTTTTCATTGTCAGGCGTAATCATGGAAGAATTTAAAATAGTGATGACAATCAGGAAATCAATATAAAAAAGAACAAAAAAACAAGTTATTTACTCACTTTTTCCCAACAGTTATTACATGCAGTTAAACGAGCTCGTTATTAGTATATTGATATAGCTAAATGGTTTAAAGAATGCGGTCGTAAGGATGCAGTTAAAATGCGAATGCCAGCTCTAAACAACACATCTGCTTCCTAGCTTATGTTCTTATCTGCCGTACTTGATGAATTATACGCACCCAGCTTCTGTTTACTTCATTCACACACTGTTGCCGATCTGATATTCTTGTTTTGTAAACACGCATTTGTCTTTTTTTGTAATGAGCTTCTCACATGCTGTACTCCTCCGTGCTAAACAGTGGCTGCGTGCATGCGTACTGGTTGGGTATCAAGTTATAATGTTTAACGTCTACATTCCGAGCCAGGCTGTTGTAGCAGACGCCTCTCCTGGCGGCGTTTATGGTTCCAACCATTCACTGCGTCCGGGATAGAAGGGGGTGGTGTGGGTGTATACGTATGTTTGTGCTTACATCTAATTAATGTTCAAGCACGCTGTCACGGGTACACCACTCAGCTTCCTAAAACGTCTGTCCAGGACAGATATTAATGTTAGTAAACTAAGTATCAAGGGATATGCACTTTCTCACAGAGAGGATAGCACACACCATGGCCTTTGTTAAACCAGTTATGGAACCACTGGTCGATATAAATGGTTACTTTGTTCTATCAGTCCACGTAGAGGGTATACGCGAAAAAGTAACGAATATTTATTTGGCTACACTGCAGCATATTACATTGTATATCATAAAACGTGGCACTGACGCACTGCGGATAGCCGGTTCGAACCCACATACTAGAGGTTCAGTTATTTGGTATAGATTACTGGTTAGACGTAAGCCATGTGTACTGAGTGTGATCTAAACAAGAAGTAGTGCAGAAAATTAGTTCTTTACAGGCGAAAGCATCGTTTGACGAAACTATGTCAGCTATCCTAGGAATGGTATTTTGAGTTACACGAGGATGCTACCTTGAGAGGGAAAAAGAGATAGAGTACGTGTGTGTGTGTGTGTGTTTTGAGAGAATGAAAGAAAGAGAGAGTGTGTGAGTGAGTAAGTGAGTGAGAGAGCGAGTGAGTGTGTGTGAGAGAGAGGTGACTGAGTGAGAGAGATAGAGAGGTGGGGTTGCACGAGAGAGGCTGAGCTCTGCCACGCTGTATTATATCGCCATTATACGGTATGACGTACTAACATAAAATATCGGGGCCAGCTGACGCTAAAAACGTTAACCCGATCACTGACTTGCAGTTATTTATATACCAGTCTCACTGATCGTTTGCCCAGTACAACCACCAGCAAGTTCATCAACTGGATTAACCATTAAAACAAGTAAATCTACAAGAAATGTCAATATATTACTTAGTATATTTTACAAATCTACGGCAGTAACTGGTTTGTAATGGATTTAAAAGGTGGTCTTGTCAAGCCTGTGGTCGTAATGATATGGAGGGCTTATAATAGCAGTCAAATGTGGGTGGTATGCATTAACTTAATCTTTAATAAACATTCGGTAGTGTGCTACAAAGCAGGGAACGTTTTGTTCAGTATCGTGTCTTGAATGACTAGATGCAAGTTTCTTACATCACTATTTAATTCTAAAAGTAATAAATGTACAGTAATTTCTTATAAGTAATATCAATTGATAATTTTTGCTAATCAAAATACCCCTCCAAAACATTTTTTCCCTACTTTGAAGTTGCAATATCTCTTTACCCACCAACCAATAGCAATCATACGTATACTAGTGTAATTATATACTGACAGCCATAGAAAATGCAGCACCAATTAAAGTGTCGTATGTTTTAGAGATTTTACATAATTCTGCTCCAGACCAATAACATGGATCAGCACGTGCGCAAAGAACGGTTTGACATGACCTTCCATTCATTTGCATTCAATCTACCCTATATTTCAGACCTTCCATTCATTTGCATTCAATCTACCCTATATTTCAGTGAGCATCTCCACAAAAACAAAGAATGAGCAAAATAAATGAGTGCCGCTTCCTGAGCCATCTGTCAGACAGATATTAACGTTAGTAGAAGAGAGGAAACATGAAGTAAACAAAAACTGACAATCTTCCAACAAGCCTAAAAACAAAAAATAATAATTTAAAACAGTTATTTTTTTTCTATCAAAATTAATCATAAATTATTCCACGGATACTGTTAAAACCTTTACAACATGTGCGATAACAATTATGACATTTAAATTAAAAGGCATTTCTGCTGACAGTAGATTAAAAATGAACAAAAGCTACTCTCGTTCGGTAAACACAAATCAATAAAAAACATTGCCACACAATTAAATATTAATCCCGCTGCTAGGTTTTTGTAGCATGGAAATTATTTTGATGGATAATTTTCTACAAAGCTACAATGATTGCACTCTATTTTATTGTGTGTCTGTGTACACACGTACTAATAAGGCCTAGAGTTATACACAGACAGTGCGAATTAGTGATGCTGGGTTCATACAGGAAATAATGTTACAGGTGATTTCAGTATATACGTTTTGTTTTTATTGTAATTATCAGAGTATGCTTTTAATACTGGATGCACAGTTTGATGGAGAGTCGAGGACAAATAAAAATTAAATATCCCAATATGAAAAAGAATATAATTATATAGATTTATAAAGCTGTAAAGCTTGTTTTATTTAACAACGTCACTAGAGCACATTGATTTTTTTTTATTTTATCATCGGCTATTGGACATCATGATATGTGTGAAATTCCCTTACAGATAAGAGACAGAGATAAATATTCGGTTTTGTTTAACACAAGAAGCAAATTTTACAGATGACTTCAGCGTATGGATTTTGTTTTCATGAAACAATTGAGAAGTTAATTCGTAGAATGAGACATAGTGACCTCTGAAAACATGTGGCTGCTTAATACAGGTGGCCGTTTGAGCAGGTTTGACTGTATATACTGATTAATGCATATAATAATACAGATATGCTTTGCTCTTCACGACCATCATTAACTGGGTCTAGGCTGAACTTTATAGATTATTAAGCTATTAATAAACACAGGTACGCATGTACTGTGACGTACGTCTAATGCTAGGCTCAGACTACCAACTCCTACGACACGATTTGTACGACGATCCAGTTGCTAGTCTGAGCGCTCTTACAACTCTCACGACGGCCGTCGACCCGATTAAAAAAATGAATGGGGCCCGACGCCAGTTGTCAGTCTGAGCGCAATTCCCAACTCAACTAGACCGTCGCCAATCAATTAGCCAACCACAACGCAACATTAGGCCCCGTGACACCATCCAGAATAAAAGTAAAAATGGCGGGGTGGAACAATTCCTGTAGAGAAGAGGAAATGGTTGAGATGTGGAAATTATTTCTCCTTTCTACAACACTTTTTCAAAATCATATTCACAACGTCATAAGAAGTATGCAGTTTTAAATAAAAAAAAGAATAGGGAGCAGTCTTTAAACAAATTGATATTGTGTTTGTTCTTTTAAACCTAAAAGAGGAATCTATTAACGATATGTGGTCTAGTCCACAGTCACCCATTTCTCTTCAATCTTCAATCTCCTTTTTCTTCGAAGTCTACAATGACGATCGCGGTTAGAGCAACAGAATGATATTTCCATTTTCACTAAATTTTATTGTGTGCGGAAGCAACGTCATCATTATCGCGAGTTGGGGAAATAGCAACGCAACCGTTGAGTTGTTAATCTGAGCGTACCCGTCGTAAGTCGGGAGTTGGGCAACTTTTACAACGCAACCGTCGAGTTGTTCAACTTCGTCGTAGGAGTTGGTAGTCTGAGCTAAGCATAACACCCCAATGTAGTTAAATTTATAAATATGAAGTGTGACCTATATCAAGGTTTAATATAGAATTAGAATTAAATAACCATGGTAGTAATTTACAACATACCTCAACACTGATATACCCGATGTAAATATAAATGTCCCTATATTAAAGTTTGAGATACAAACAAAATATAATAAATGTCTATGACAATTTACACACTCTTGAAATAGTGATAGAACAGATATTCACAGATTTAATAGCACCGTTATGCTTGGAATAATGACGCATCGTATAAAGAAAGTATCAAGATGGAAGAGTGAAGTAGGCAGGGCTCTTAAAGCAAGTAGCAATTTGAAAGAGTGAAGCATGTATTGAGCTTGTTAGGCAGATGAAAGTGTGACGTTATAAACCAGAATTATGCATCACATTCATTTACTTCGTATCTGAAATCCTCTTTCCATCGACCCAGACATGTTTGACTTCCACACCCACTCGCTGATTCCTCTCTGTCCTATTACAATATGTGTGCTATCTCACACATTCCAGTAACCTCGGCAGCAGGTGCTATAGATTTTGAATCGAGAGTAGTTTCTCCATCATGTCATCTCGATAGCAGACGTTACGGCAAAATGTAAGGTTCATTTGCAATACATTAAACTATTCCTACTATAGTTGGTACTTGGTACATCTTGTTATGTGTTGGCCAGTGGGATATCACATACTGTAATTTTGAGTTACAGCTTACCATGCGATACACGCATTTACTACGGCGAATTTTCGTTTCCATCATTAATAATTTTGAACGTGTCTTAAGGTTGGTTGGTTATATTTATTTTCGAGCTTACACCCAATCAAAGTTGAAAAACGTTGTCCAGGAGAGATACTAATGTTGGTGGAAGAAAGAGAACCCGCTACCGCCACACTAATGCAGCTACTCTTTTTTGATAAGCAGCAAGTAATGTTTTATATGCGCTTTCCGATAGACAGGATAGCACAAACCATGGTCTTTGTTAAACCAGTCATGGAACCACTGGTCGGTGCAAGTGGAAACACCTTCCCGTTGAGCCTTGCAGAACACTTACTTTGAATTGGAGTCGATACCAAGATTAAAAAGCCCATGCCTCGATTGAGAGATTCGATCTCAGTACCTACCAGCCTTGTCCAATAGTTTAACCACTCGGCCATGGAAACCGGTCATTGTGTCTTAATATTGATGCTATGACAAGTTTGCTGAACTTAATCAATAAAGCGGTGTTTTTATGATGTACACAATTCACATTAAGCTGACATTTAATAAGACTATTCTTCTGTTCAAAGACTTCAACTTTCTGATCGTTCATTTTCCATGAAACCGTGTACACACGTATAAACTAATATATTAAATCACACGTCACTTTACTTATAAAATGACCTTTGCGTGTGTACGAAAAAGCTTTTGAAGTTTTTGATTCCTTAAATAGTATCACTGATGAATCAACGTCTCATGTCAGATTGTGTTTCTGTTAGTGTTGGTTTGACGTCATAGTGACTGTTGTGATGCTTGACCATGGGGATCTGTGTTTCTGTGCTACTGACGTCATATCGATTGTCATCACACAGAGGTTTGAGATCCGTGGTTTTGTTTATACGAATACTGACGTCCTAATGAGTGTCATCAAATGGGACCATGGGGAGCGTGATTTTATTACAATGCTATCGTAATTAGGTAATGGACGTCCAGAAACGTTACATTATACGTACATTGAGAGTAATTCACAAACACGTATTCACAACACTGATGTCGTGCCAACTGGTACAGACAAATTACTTTTATTGGCATGAATTGAGCCAAATATTCCTGTCTTCATAGTGCTTATGGACTGCACTTATTAGACAGTGTACATCTATCAGAGAAAGCCGTCATACGACCAACATATCAATGCTTATTTGTCTGGACATCATGAAAGACGGCCAAGCAGACACTAATATTGGTAGTATGTCTGACTTATCAGCGAATTTTACATATATATGAATACGTCAATTTTGTTTATCTTTGTGTGACTGCCAATAAATTAGGAAATATATTTGCAATGTCGTTAATAAATTTACCTCTCAATAAGAACCTTAGTATGAAAATGTTAACAATCTGTCCCGCCAATATTATAACATGAGTTTACCAATACAAAATATAAATAAAACTACAATCTCTCATCACAATCTTATATTATTACTAATATATTATAAACCAAACAGCACTTTTAATAAACACATCTGTTTATCCTATCAGAGGATGAGTTGGATATATTGGTAGAATGCTGGATTAACTACGGGAGAGAGCAGAATGCGCGTAAGAGTTGTAAACACGTGGCATGATTGTCGTTTGTCAGTAAAAGAACCATACACGTCATCATGTTTCGTCTACTAGCACTCAGTGTTTGTACTGATCATCTACTTACCATGTTCACTTCAGAAATACTATCAAAACTGGCCACGATCACTTCAATCCCGATCTTCAGGGCCGACTCTGTAATACAATAAGTTTATCATGTTAATGGCAACATTAAAAAAATTCAATACATTGAGTTAATGATTTGTAGAATCAGAAATGAATGATCAAACACACGAAATATCTGTGCAATTCCAACTATTGTAGATGGGGATGGTATGTGTATGTAGGGTGTACCATTATGACGTGTGTGAAATTTTATGACTGACAAATAAGCATCTACAACAGTGGTGAACAATAGACACATGTCTATATTACTGACGTTACATCATATAATATTATAGTGCTATACAAATAAACGACACACACGAACTATTTTAGTATTTCGTTTCGTTTTTAACAAACGGCCTAAGTCACCCTTTGAGAAAAAGTATCGTTTTGCTAGTCATCTCTTTATGATGTTGACCATATCTGCTCATTTTTTAATTCTGTCTTTCTTGATTTATCCTTGAATGCATTATAATTATCGAGAGCACTTGCAAATGTGATTTGACTCCCAGTTGAAAATAATCAATATAAATCTGTTATATATTCACATACGTCAAACATATTCAATTAATTTCGCAATGGAATAAAATAACATAACACTATGTTCAAAATTATATCGGTAAAATAAAACGAAATCAAATATGAAATCGTTTCACAAAGTTGTTATAGCGTGCACTCATGAACCACTTTCAGAAATAGTTCATTGTTGTGATCTCGAACACTTATTGACCAATCGAACGGGCAATGCATGTTGGTTGGATTGTCAAATCGATATCTGAAGACATTCAAAAGACAAACGCGGACCATTTAAAGCTGAAGAAAGTGTGTTGGTTTGAAGGGAGAGAATGTGATTTGGTTGACTCTGAGATGAAGCTAATCAATACAGCTGTTACACGTCCACAATGGAGCCCGCGATGTAATCAGTAGATTGAACTGCAGGAGTGATGTAAACAGTGGCCGCTGATTGTTCACAAAAAACACCAGCCACCTCTCTGACCCAGAAGCCAAACTGACAAGCTGCGTGGCTTGGCTGCAGTGTATAGCGTTTCATCCCCATCCAATTTGAGATAATGATTAGCTGCTTCACAAATGACGTCCCATATTTATTGCCAATACCCATCTGGTTTATCTGCCGTACATCGGCCGAATTTTATACAACACACAAGACACATTGAACGAGATTTAAACTCGTATTTTATACAACACACATGACACATTGAACGAGATTTAAACTCGTATTTTACACAACACACATGACACATTGAACGAGATTTAAACTCGTATTTTACACAATACACGACACATTGATCGAGATTTAAACTCGTATTTTACACAATACACGACACATTGATCGAGATTTAAACTCATATTTTACACAATACAACACATTGAACGAGATTTAAACTCATATTTTACACAATACACGACACATTGATCGAGATTTAAACTCAAGCGGATTCCATTGAGATTAGTTTTTAATATTTTATGAAGGTTTTTTTTCAATCTTTGTTCGAATTGCATGAGATCTGTGTTCTGCTATGAAATATGGACAATAATGATGTACAATTATGATATGAGTTAGTGACATGCAAATGTGGATTATTTGGATGTAATATATTATTCAGTCATGCATTTAAGGAGCCTGCTGGGCTCAACTTCATAACGCTTGCTAAGCCTAGTTCATTACTAATATAACCGTTATCTAATGCTACGGCGTTGCTAAGTCATACTCATAAAACTAGTCTAATGGTAGCAAGCTAGCTAAGCCTAGTTCATTACTAAACTGTTATCTAACTCTACATTGTTTTCAAGTGAGAGGGTGTAGCTCAGTCAGTAGCGTGCCCGCCTTTGACAGGATCGGTCGTCGGATTGATCCTTCTCAGTGGACCCACTTTCAGTTTGGCCTATTTTCCGTACCAAACAGCTCCACAACTGGTTCATCAAAGGCCGTGGTATGTGCTGTCCTGGTATGTGCATATAAAATATTCCTTGGTGTTTATCGAAAAGAGTAGCCTATGTGGGGGCAGCGGGTGTCCTCTAAAAAAAGACAAGTGTCAAAATCATCATATGAATGACGTCCAATAGCCGTTGATAAAATACAAATCAATGTGCTCAGTGGCGTCGTTAAACAAAACAAACTTTATTTTTTTCATATTCATAAAACTATGCTATTGGTAGCAAGCTTCTAAGTTGTTTACTGGATACTGTCTGTGTAGAAATGAACTATACATTTAGAACCTTACTGTGATCTAGTAACTGAGTTAGAAAGCTTGTATGAATTTGGGCCCTCGTCTTTTACGTGTATTTTCACACGATATGCAGACCATTGGTTATAAATCATTCCAGTTAACCTAGTCACTAAAGAAGCGTGGGCTTTGGTATGTATTTCACGAGTAAATATTTACTTGTCTGAACCAAAAGTAGTTCATTCTGGTCAACTATTAAGTGAGTCGGCATTTAACGTGTATTTTACAAGTAAATATTTATTTGTTTGAAGCACTGGTTATAAATAAACGTTGTTCATTCTGGTCAAACTTCAAGTCTGTGTTTAATTTCTGAGCAGCCAATAAGTATCGATGAAGTGGTTTTCCATGCCATACTAATCCATTGATCCCTGCCCTCAGCTCCAACTCCCACGATGTATGACCACGACAGCGTGCTCGTCATAATTATACATACAGAAGAATAGTGTAGCATCACCATGGTCCCATCCTGGATAGGGAGTCCGCCATGTTTGCACGTTGTGCCCAGAAGGGGAGTGCTTGAACACTTCTGTGATATAAGCACGTTAAAATGTTCCTGTTCCTGCATGCTCATTATCATCATCATCAACAGTAGCAACAGCATCACTCAAAAGAGAAACAATGCAACGGAAAAGTGTTTGGAGTGGATGGAGGGGTTGATGTACTAGACCCACTCTACGAGAGACGGCATTTCACATTTCACTTTACAATCGTATCTACATAATAATTTGTTAATTTGTTTATGACGTCCAATAGCCGATGATAAGATAAAAAAAAAATCAATGTGCTCTAGGCGTCGTTAAATAAAACAATCGTTTAAACTTTATTTTATTTTTACGCGTCAGCTATGTATATTTGTGTAACGTCAAATGTCAATCACGTATTTAAAGTAAAATTCATGTACATACGCGCCTAGTGTGTCTATTTGTATAACCTCAGCCATTAGATAATTCATGCAATTTAACATAAAAGCGCACACACATCAACCGCGCTCACTGTGTATATTTGTTATTTAACATTTGCGTTCACTGTGCATATATGTATTGGGATTAATTTTTTCTGTAACATCAAACATTAAATAAGTTAACGTCTGTGTTCACTGTGTATATTTGTACTAGTATTTGTGTAACATCAAACATCAAATAATTTAACGTTTACGCTGTGTATACTTGCTTCAATAAACAGAACGTATGATTAGATTAGAGCCTCGGGGTGACCAGTGGTCGTTTAGCCACAATAAACTAGCCAGTCCTGACTGCAGATGTCAGATTACGTTGATAGACATTGTTCAATATTGTACATCGTGCAGAAACAAGCGTGGGATGTGGTTCAATAATCGTCCACAATCGACGTCCTGCCGGACCCGTGACCGAGCAGCGCCAATTAAACACAGTTATCTCCCCATTATCTTCACATCCTCTCAATCGTTGTCCCAGTTCTGAATACACAAATCGTTTGTTTAAACATATTTCCGTGTTTATCCAATTACGATTCAAGCACGCTTACTGAGCCGTCTGTCCAGGACAGATGTAGAAGAAGAGATGAAATGTTGTCGCTAGAATATGTGACTATACATACCGACAAACACCGAGGATCTTTTATATGCACTTTTCCAACGACAGGAGACTACAAACCATGTACTTTGATACACTGCTCAGTGTAAGTGGTGTATAAAGCCTGCAGTCCACTAACTTTGGGTTGTAACTAGGAGCGGGATATAGATCATCGGTAGCGTGCCCGCCTCTGAAGCGGTCGGTCGTAGAATCGATCCTTCTCAGTGAACTCATTTGCAGTTTGGGCTATTTTCCGTTCCAACCAGTGCTCCACAACTGGTTCATCAAAGGCCGTGGTATATGCTGTTCTGTCTGTGGAAAAGTGCATATAAAAATCCTATTCAATCCTTGTTTTCTTTACATATACATGAAAATAAACCTAAAACCCGATATGTTTTATATACAACTCATCATCTAAAATGCGCGAAGTTGACTTATTTCAATTTACTCAAATCTCTGTATGTTTTGAATGCGGGTTGTTTTTGCTATAAATATCTAAGTATTTGCATATCAATAGCACAACTCTATATTGTATTTTAAACTAATGGTAAAGTTTGTTTTGTTTAACGACGCCACTGGAACATAAAACTAATGGTATGTATTGTAGTGTGACCTATATTTAACAAACGATTTGGAAACATAAGCCAGTTAAACATATCAGGCGCCGATTCAGGCCGCCATTCCAGGACAAACCCCACTCTCTATTTTTTTCAGTTTCGCGAATGTAATATGGGCTCACTGATACAAAAATCAATTAGTATTATAGAGTATAGTATTAAAAAACTGTGAAGTTAAATAGTTTGATATTTCCAATGGATATGACATAACTTCTGTGAAGCAGTCGGTCATTGGATTGATCTTCCTCATTGGATTCATTTGCAGTTTGGGCTGTTTTCCATTCTAACCAATTGTCCACAACTGTTTCATCAAATACCGTGATATGTGCCGTCCTGTTTATGAGAAAATGCATTATAAAAATCACTTGCTACTTATCGGAAAGAGTATCCTATGTGGCGGCAGCGGGTTTCCTCTAAAACGAAATCCGTCGAAATGACCATATGAATGACGTCCAATAACCGATGATAAGATAAAAATCAATGTGTTCCAGTGGCGTCGTTAAACAAAACAAACTTTACTTTTTTATGTTTGACGTCTAATATCAGATGATTAAAAAGCAATTAATGTGCTCTAGAGGCTTCGTTAAATAAAACAAACTACTTTAGAACATGTACATGTTACTGTAACATACATAAATTAATAAGCTGGTAAAAGGTGAGATCTTTGTTATAGTTTATATTCAGATGTCATCACAAAGATAAAATGGTGACCTCCCCGTGGCGCCACCTGGGGGCAGATTTAAACGTCCCCTGATAAGCCACATAATGACGCTGATCACGACCATTTGAAGTAAACTCATAACCGATTTTAAAGTTGCAGTGTCTGTTTTTATTTTAATATATTTAACCGTTTAGAATATATCTTGTACGTTTGTTTGATGCGCACCACGCTTCATTCTTCTGACTCAAAGATTTGCTGTATCGTAATTAGATCACGCGAAATACACTATAAATCGGCGAGGCGACCCGCCAGCTGTCCGCAATCGGTAAATCGTAGGGCTATTCACGTGACCTAAATATGGTACAGCAGATCGTTACGTCAGAAGAATGGATCGTGGTGCACATCAAACGTATAAGATATATTCTAAATGGTTAAATATAAAAAAACCTAGCCACTATCACTTTAACTGAAGGTTTTTAAAGCAATTATATTGATACATACGTGAGCGGGATGTAGCTCAGTGGATAGCGTGCCCGCCTTTGAAGCGGTCGGTCGTCGGGTCGACCCTTCTCAGTGGACCCAGCTGCAGTCTGGGCTATTTTCCGTTCCAACCAGTGGTCCACAACTGGTTCATCAA
>JAUTWP010073520.1:0-12449 GCA_033042655.1 Cyathermia naticoides
ATGTATAGGGAATAAAACGGGACTTTATTATTAGTTTGTTATAACCGGTAGTTTGTTGTAAGCGTGTTCGCTGTATGAGTACTTTACTGTACTTCATGATGTGTATTTTTTATTAATTTTATGTAATAATATTTTTGATGAATAGGAAGTTATGAAAGTACTTCATGATGTGTATTTTTTTATTAATTTTATGTAATAATATTTTTGATGAATAGGAGGTTATGAAAGAACTTCATCAGTTCATGATGGGTATTTTTGGTTAATTTTATGTAATGTTTTTGATGACTAGGAGAATACGAGAGTTAAACTCTAACAACATGAAGAAGTTCATTGATGAAAGGAAAAGATTGGCAATGAAACACTCTCGCCAGGTTGAGACTCTGAAGAAGACACATACAGAACAAGCAGACCAGATAACCAAAGACAATCAAACTGTGAGTTCTATTGTACATGATTTTCTACCAGCTACCCATCTGCAGTTTGGCCTATTTTCCGTTCCAACCAGTGCCACACAACTTGTTCATCAAAGGCCGTGGTATGTGCTGTCATGTCTGTGGAAAAGTGCATATAAAAGATCCCTGGCTGGTTATTGAAAAGAGTAGCCCATGTAGCAGAAGTGGGATTCCTCTGAAGAAATGTGTCAAAATTACCATATGTATGATGTCCAATAGCCGCTGATAAGATAAAAATCAATGTACTCCAGTGGCGTCATTAAATAAAAAAAAATTCATTGATTATTGTAGTGTGGATATTATATTTTCAGAATCTGCTTATTTATTTCAAATAGCCCCACTAATTATAATTTTATGACGTCATAATTAATTAAATTGCCACACGTGGCTCTGTTTACTGGGAAATTTAAATTGAGATTTTCTCAAAAGTAACATTGCCGTGTGGAGATACCTTTTCCTGCAGTGGGTCACATTTTGTCTTAGACATCTCTGAGGTTCAGGGAACAGAACATGTGAAAATTTCCATCTATTCAAATCCATGTTTTAGTTACAATTGAATATGTGACTGTCCACTATAAATGCAGTATTAAGTAGCAAATTATAAAAAAATAAGATGTCAAAATTTTTGGTTACTAAGACTTCAAAATGCTATTTTATTCAAAAATGTCTGTGTACTTTATAAAATATTGATAAAAAAATGGCAAGATATCCAAAATGTCATGTTTGAAAAAATAGGTTTAAAGTTCAATCTGTAATGAATAATTATAAATAAATTACCGTTATCTATAAAAGAATATTTTTTGTCAATTTTTAAATTTAAAGATGGATACCATATATTGCTGTGTATAAGCCAACTTTTTAAGTCTAGGGATAAAAAAAAGATCGACATGCTAACCAGATTATGAAAACAATATTTTTCATCTATATCTGCCATATAAACTCATTGTACGGGGAATTACAGTGCTGTATAACTTAGTGGTGAATGAGTTGACATTTTGTTGAACATCTATGTACAAATATAACAAACTCAATGCAATATGGTGTTATTTTTGGTTAAATGTTTATCATGAAAAGTTTTAAAAGACAAACACATGTTATATCTACCATCTTGATAAAGATTACTTTAAAATGTTATTGGTTCAAAGACTTAATAATCATATTTTAACCAAAAAACTAAAACTCAACAAACTAGACAGAAAAATCGGCTTATACATGGAGTCGGGTAATACATGGCCATATACAGTAGATATTTATGACTATAAACCAGCTGAGTTACGTGTGTATCACAATTAATAAAAAAAGAATTGATTATTATTATTGTTTTTAATTTTTTTGTACCAACTTGCCTTTGTTTTTGATATTTCAGCATATTGATATAGAAGAGATGGCTCTTGAAGAAGCAAAGCTAGCATCGAAACCAGAAACAGTAGTGTAGGAATTTGAAAAAGGGGTGGGGGGTTGGACTTTATCGTCCAAAATTACGAAGTCTGTTTTGGTTAAACACACGTGTTTAAGCACTGTAAATGTATGTAGTTACATGCATGTAAGAGAAAAACAAACTTCGTAAATTCGGCCCTATATGTTTACTAAACTATCACAGTGATCAAAACGAAAAGGAATATGCAGTAATAATGTGTATTGTGCCTAGAAGCAAGATGAAGTCACTAAATGTTGTCAACACAGACTTGGATCTGTCTCAGATATTTGTATAAACCAGGTTATTAGTTTCGTCCCAAAGCACCACAATAACACTAAAAGAATTCCTAAAACTGGAACTGTCTAAACCAGCACCGTATGTTTTGATCCTCAATTGATCTGGTTATCCACTGTGCTTGAATACATTACATTCCCTCCACCTGTCAAATAAAAGAAACGAGGATTTGATTCACAAGTCATATTGATAGAACATTATGATCCTTGGACCCATGATGAAACATTCTGAAGACATCATGAATCTGCAACTGAACACTTTTACATTTGCAATCCAACTCACGAATACACTGGATCCACAACTGAAACAGTATGGATCTTCAATTGAACTCTGAATAGGCTGGATCCACAACTGAACAACTTAAATGTTTGCAACTGAACTCTGAATAAACTGGATCTACAACTGAACACCATTATGGATTTGTAATCACTCTGAATAGGCTGGATCCACGACTGAACATACCATGGATTTGAAACACTCTGAATAGGCTCGATCCACAACTGAATATACCATGGATTTGAAACCCTCTGAATGCATCCAGGATTCATGACCAAACATCTAGAACTCACCCTGGATTCACAACATGTGCTGGTGTAGATTGGTATTGTTACATGTAACAATGTGTTCATCTGATGTATAGAATACATTACTCATTTTACAAGTTACATTGTACATATATATATATATATTGTTGAACAGTCCATGCTCCATTCAATCAGTTACTGTTAACAAGTGGGGTATAGGAGATACTCATGCATTCATGTATTACTGTGTCAAATCATCATTAGCTCATTCATCCATGTTTATCACTGCTTCCCGCAGTTCAGTCCCTGTTTAAGAGTTGTGTGTAGATTACTTATATCTTGATCAATGTGCTTTTATTAGTGCTTATACAAATATGTTTTTATCTTAGTAGATATTGTGATGTCTTCAACTGTTTGGTAACGAGGCATCAAGTTTATCTGGGTTGTATAGCCGTAAAGTGGCAGCCTCCTGAAATTTATATAAATGTGTTTTTCTTTTACATGCATCCATTTTGTTTTTGTTTTGCTCGTCTTGTTTTTGAAAGTTTGATAAAACATGGTCTGCATTTAAACAATATTTTACCTTACCTAATTGTTCAATAGCCATTTATCATATCAATAGCTGATTAATTTTTGTTTTATTTTAAAATGTATGGAGATCAACTTTTACATATAATATAAATAAAAACAAATTAAGTAAGTCCAGTGTGCTTATAAAAAAATATAATCCTTTGAAAGGTTTCAAATATTTACAACAAAGGCAAAAGTATTTTATAAGTTTAAAATGTTGCATTGAGACACGCTTACATTTACACTGTGATAAATTGGTTTAGAAATCATGTTTTCACTTAGTTATGGCAAACTATTATGGACAGCCTTTATCAATGTGACTAGTGTAGTTTAGCCATTATATTAATGGAATCTATCACCATTGTAAAGTTAAGATCACGTCTTGAAACATTCACATGAATGACAAAAATTTAGTCTCCCTTCTGCAAAAAATTATCATTAAACTACAGAACATTATTTCTTTTTACATACATTTAAATATTTGAAACAAATCAGGACTAATGTGTTGGTGTCATTGGGAAGGTACCAGATGCCAGATGTGTACTAGACACAATGGTAAAGAAGATAAATCTTGAAACAGGCTAAAGCTAGCTAATGATGTCTGGTGAGCAAATTGGAAATTTTCTATTAATATTCACTGAAGATACTTTTCTGATACATAGTTTTAAAATGTTCTTTATCCCTAATATACAGACACATTTTTGTTTTCATTATTTTTATTACTTTTTTGTTGTTTTTATTTAATAAATTATGACAGAGTTGTGAATTTGTTTACTCGAATGTGTATTTGTGTGTACTGCATTTTTAATATTTTGCTATTATATGGTCCAGTCCAGACATATTTATCATTTGTTTGTGTTTGTATAAACTAATTGTTATTTATACAGATATGTTATTAATATTATTATTATTTATTCTTCTAAAATCATGGCTCACTGATTGGTCACACCAGCAACCTATCCAAGATGTCTGCTACATCAATCCAAGATGGCTCCCTCTCTTATCCATGATGGCTGCCTCACCTTTCATATAGCAGTACATCAGTGTAATTTCACAGACTAACATTCATATAATCTATAATAGACATTAAAACACTAGTAAAAATATTAACAGCTTAAATTTAATATCAAAACAACTAACTACAGTGAATCTTTGTTATCTCAATTGTGAAGGAACTCAAGCACGGATAAAGATGTTTACACTTTAAAGAGCTAAAGATGAATAAAATATCAGACAAGTGCTTGTGATGAGCTTTATGCTGAAGATAATTTTTCTTTTTTATTTGATGGAATAATTAACATGACAAATCTAAATTATTTGAGATAACAAAGGTCAACTAATTTGCAATTTTTTACATTTACTACTAGTATTTAATTTTCAGTTTTAAAGGTAAAAGTAGAGCTTTAAATTAGATGTGGCTTGGGCTTTTATGTCATTAAGCTTTATTTCTATGTATGTGAAAAATTATTAAACTCCATAAAATTTAATAAGGTCACAAGAATGTAGTAATTCTGATAACAAAGTATGCTTATATTCATTAAAGATTCTAACATGCCCTAGGCATGCAATCCAAAAGGCTGGGTTGTTTGCCGAGGATAGAAATGATTACCAAATGCTTTATGTAGATTATGATTTTTATGTAAACAGTGTCTCACCTTAAAAGAAATTCAGTCAGGATTTAATGGTGCCAAACATGAAATAATTTAGTCTTGATGGTATCCATTTAAAACAAATGCTGTAGATGTAAAACAAAACTGGTACATTTGGTTCCAGAAGTCCATGATTGATATTCTTTAATCAGCTGTGTTTTAGAGGTTATTTTTTGTTTTGTTATTTAGCTTTTAAAACAAAATAATGAATTTTGTATATATGCCCTTTTCAGTTTTTACATTTGATTAACATGTTTATATAACTTTGTTATATGAGGATTACCTGTTGTTTTGTCTTTCAATAATTTAAACATGTATGTTAGTGATGTTTTCATATAATATTTCTTTATCTTTGCCATCCTGTTGTCTCATTAGACGAACATAACTGAATATTTTAATTGTTTACATATAATTATGTCTTTATCTTTGTCATTCTGTTGTCTTATTACAGGGAAACAACTCATTTCTTTAATATATTTTAATTGATATAAAAAGCCATGATTATACCCTTACAAATGATTTACTGCTGGCATGTTAAACTAGTGTATTCACCATTTGGTCAACTACATTAATAATATATTATGTTTGTAGCATTCCTACGAAAATTCTTTTCAATAATCTAACAAAAATACATGTCTAGGATAAATAGAATAACTGGTTATATACCTTTAGTATGTAGTATATAGTATATTCTACTCGAATCTCTGGACATACAAAATTGATGTTGGTGAATGGTTCTTATAGACATGGTTAATATAATATATGTAAAATAATATATAAACCTATGAAAAATCCATTTTAACATTTACCATTATAGATCTACAGACTCTTTGGATTTTATTGATAAATTTGTTGAAACGTTTTTTTCAAGGTTTAGCCCTAAAATTAAAAGTTTTATAACCTAACAGCTAAAAGGGCCACACCTATTTATATTCAATTTTTATGTAATGTTTTGGATTTCAATATATAAAATTCATAGATGGTAAAATTATTGATTAAAATTTGATTTCTAAAAACAGTTTTTTAAATGTCATACTGGTAGTAAATAAGTATACTACTATATAAACATTTTTAATTAATTACCATCACCTAAGAACTGTAACTGACATTAAATTTGTATCATAGATCTGTTGCATAATATCTGTCAAACTCAGGATAAACCCATACAATCTAGCTATCATCATATTGTCATTCTCTTTCCTCTGTAAATTTACTTTCCAATCCCATGATCTCTATTATAAATGAGTGAATGAAATCTAATGTTTAATGGCACCTCAGACCCAAATTATATTTTCATTTGCTTGGAATTTAGAACAAGTGGTAAACGACAATATAAAATAAATTGGTTAAAAGCAAGATGTGTTACCAAGCTGTTAATGAATGTTGAGGAGGGATCTTGTAGTTACTGGAATCTGAACTTAAATGCATAGTTTTAATTAACAGTTATCCTAAACATGAAAGTTATCCATCAGCTTGCTTAACATATAAATTATTCTAATTAACAAAATGTTAATATATAGTTTTAATTAACAGTGTTATTATCATGTTTTTTCAACATATACAGTTTTAATTAAAACTTTGTAAAAGTGTTTATACCACGGATTTAATAAATTTTTGTACAAATAAATAAAATTGGGAATTAAAGTCACATAACAAAATGTGATTCATTAGTAAACAATAATAAAGGAAATTCAGTCACAATTAGGATAAATGTTTTTTTTGGCAGCCACATTTGAGATAGATGTTTCTTTGTGGGATAACTTAGTTTAGGTACAATTCTCAAATTTGATATTAAATTTAGTTTTCACTCAGGGGTTCTACACGTCTGAGTTTTTCATCAGTTACAATTTTACTTTCTTTTCACTCATTTTAATTTATCATCTCTGCATTACATAATTGTATTTAATGTATGGTTTTGTTTGTTCCCATGAAGCATAATTATAGAATGTGTATACATTGTAGTTTGTTTCAGAGTGATATATTAGCAATAGTGCTTTTTATGTAGCACAATGGAAATGTGGTTTAATCAGTACCGACCTTCACTTACAGAATGATTATGGTGCAATAAATAATCCAGAATGTTCTATTTGTATACATAAGGAAGATCATAGATACACATATTCACATCTGTGCATTTATCCCATACCTGTACATGAAAGACCAACATATTTCATACACATCACTCGTATGGAATAGCTTGATGTGAAAAACAACATAACTATAATTATGTATAATCAGACATTTGCCTATTAATCTACACTTCATTTATTGATTTAGTTACAGTGCAACAATATCATCCAAGAAAAGAGTGTAGCATGTATTTGACATTTATATACCATTGTTAAACATTACAATTACTTAAAATATTTTGGCATTAGCAATGTGCTTATGATCATGCTATTGTCAGAACTAATTCAAAATGTATTTCATAGAAAATGGAAAGAAAATCCACATAAAAATAGAATTGATATGTAGCTTAAACTAAGGGTAGTACCTTTAAAACTAAGGTAAATCCTTTATATTATATCCATCCATAAAACTAAAGACAGTCCTATGGACAATGAGTGTGGATAACATACTTATGTGTTCTATTCATTAATGTAGTGTGTAATACGGTATGTGAATATATGTGTGGATGCACTTGTTAATCTGTTTCAGAATGCAATGATCTTCCTTTTGTAAAACTAGGGTGATTGACTTATCACAGCCAATAGAAGTTGCTTTCTAGATGGCTTTTATTCAATATGCAACATCTGCCTTAGTATCTGGCCAAAGCATTGACAGTGATTAAATATGCATTTATAGGCAAACCCTTTAAATTCCACTAAGATTTTGATATTCCCATTAGTGAAACCAAAGACCCAGCTATTACCTTAGTTCCAGTGTAATAAGACAGGTTTAATACTGATACATGGGGGAAAAAAGTATAGTATAACTTTAGTTTTCACTGCCCATTCATCAGCTAGTCAAATGACTAAATCAAATCTGAAATGATGAAAAAATGGGACCCAAAACTGACCGTGACAAATAATATTTAGGTTTTTTTGTTTGCATGATTAGTTTCATATTAACATGCATGGTTTGACTAAAATGGATGTAAAATGACAAAAGATATCTGCAGGAAATTATAAATTATATGTTTAACAGCAAAAAATCATCTATTGGGTGCAGGAAATCAAGACACCTGACTAAGTACTCTAGAAGTGGAGAAAACATAGAACAAAATTTTAAAGTATACTTCCTAGGCTAAGTTGTACATCGTGGACTATTAGACTGGAAACATTACAACTTAGAACTGTTTTAGTACCATGACACATGTTTGATGAACTGTCTTCATCATTGAAACATTTTTATCACTCGTTATTCAGACATATGTTTGTGATTTATCTTATCTTCTTTGTGAAGAAATGACATTTGCTCCATTCACCAAACTATTAGACCAATGAGAGATATTAGCAAAGAATCATGCAATAATATTTGTTTCACATACTAATTAAAATGATAAAACCCGAATGCCCTAATATAAATTTCAAGCCACATCATCCCCTTAAGCTGACCTTCCATCATTTGATATACTGCTTCAATAACAACCTTGCTGAATAATAATAATTGTCATTGGTGAGAATATATGATTTTGTGAACTTTTTGTTTAAAATGTATAGAGATGCTTTGTGTTGTTTTTGAGTTTGTAAGTATTATAATTTTTTTATTCAATTGAAGTTGTGAACAGATAATATTGTTTATAAATATATTCACTTTTTAAATCTACAAATTTGTTGGTTTCATTTATTAGTATTTTCATTAAGATGTCTTATTGTTAATTTATTTGCATTAGTTTACATTTTATTGTAAGTTATATATGTTTTTGCTATTTTTTTAATTTAAAATTATGCTTTTTGATGTACATGTATATATTCAAGACACACAATAAGTTGCAACATTTTAGCTGTTATAATTATTATGTAGCTTATTTTGCACTTTGTAAGTCTTTATCAATCAGCAAAGTGTTTATTGTTATAACTTTAAAACATTATGCAAATTGTAATAGAAATGGGCAGACAGTTTTGTATGAAAGTAAAGTTGGACACATTTTAAAAAACACTAGAAAATATTAATATTTCATGAAACATACTGTAACTGTTTCTTTAATTATACATGTAATTGTATGAACTATGTCAATTCCACATGTAACAGACAGACAAATTAATGGCTATAAACATTGATGATCTGTAGAATAGAAAGTTGTATTCAAATTAGCAGACAATACTTCCTGTTTATAAATCTGTTTATAACATTTTTTGCTTGTCCTTTTAGGATTATTATTATGAAACTTTACTATAAGAACATTAATACATGTATATGGAATTGTATGAATTCAATAAAAAAAAAATTGAAAGTAATCTTAGTAAACTTAAAAAATTACGGAAATACAACACTTTACTTCATACTGGATGTAGCATTTTAAAAAATTATTCTGCAAAACACATAAAAATACAACACCATTTATGAATTATAGTATTTTTAATGTTTTAACATTACATGAATTTCCATATGCAATAACATCCAATGCATGAACAAATTATATATTCCATTTTGAATATCTTGCATTATTGGTTCAAATGGTATGCAGTTGAATATTGCAAATATAACATAACATATTTAACATAACTGACATAGACCACTCAAGGAATCAATCTGTATGAATCGTCAACATTATCTGCTAATCTACTCAAACAAACTCTTCCCCCTATTCCACCAAATAAACTAACACTGTGAATAAGATTTCCATAAAATTTTAATAAGAAAATTAAGATTAATTTTCTCAATAGAAATGTTTAATTTCTTTTATTAAAAAAAATCAAAAGTTGTTCAAAATTATTATAATTAACATACTATTTTAATAGCTAAAATAAATGTGACTGTTTGCATTATAGAAGAATGTTTACAATTTGTTGTTTTTAATTCTTAAGAAAACCAAGTTTTAGAATATCTCATAACTGGTTAGTGGACGGACATAAATTTCACCACAAGACAAGGTCAGGATCATTAGCTGAGTTTGATTGGTTTTAAATTATATCGAAATTACTTTATTACATATAGAAAGATATAGGCTACGGTAAAGTGAAAATATATACACCCCTTCATAAACCAGCAGAGTATGGACCCTTGCTTAGTAGTTTTTAACTGTCCAGTACTTGCATAATAATTATTATGTCATTGTATCTTCTTATTCTAATTCCAGACATGTTAAAAATGGTGATGAACAAGCGTGAATTAATGTATGATTGTTGGGATGTTTTGTTTCAAAGGCATTGATCCTTGTTACTAAGCACTGTAATGCATATTCATCTGTTCAGCCATTTTGACCATTCAAATTACTGTTACTTACATCTTACTGAAAATATCCATGTGTCATTTTTTTTCTCTTCTGGTGTTTCCATGTTACACAAAACAGCAAGACACATGCATTAAATAGAATTAGTGCCTTTAAGATTGATGGAATTATTGCATTAAATTCTAGTAGGGAGCAAGTAACGGATGTTTTCATTATGCACATGTTACATTTAATTAGAATGAGGATACAATGCCTCATCTAAAGCTATCATTAATTTGTATATCAATGTGGTTTGCAAATGTTGTCATGTTTTTCAAAGATTACTGTTGCTGTACCTCAATAATAATATGGTTCAGCATGTACTTCATACACTTAAAATCAATGTACAGTAGTGGTGTCATTAAATATAACTTTCACACACTTAACTCCACCATTGCATAATGCAAGTTTCCTGTTGTTGAGCACATTACTATTCTGTTCACCACATCACTGGTCACATTTGTGCAGTTATACATAGATTAGACTTCTTTATAATTCAATCAGGTTTTTAAAACTGTTAGTTTAGTTTTGTTGAGCACATTACTATTCTGTTCACCACATCACTGGTCACATTTGTGCAGTTAGACATAGATTAGACTTGTTTATAAGTGAATCAGGTTTTTTAAAACTGTTAGTTTAGTTTTGACGAAATGACGCATGTACCTGTGTATTTGTTTAGTAATACCAATTGTCTGAATTTTTATTTCTTTTATTTATCACTGTTGAATTTTCACTAGTTTGATGACTTAATAAAGACAATAAAGTTAGATGAGTAACTATTCACTTAGTAAGTAATTATACATGTACATTTTATTATATTACATAAGTTTACATGTGTTATAACATTTATGAAGAGATATTTTAACTACAAATAGATGCATTACCTTCGCTCACTTAGCTGTGTTTATGTATGCAATTTTGTTTTGTTTTCAACAATTTTTATATTATTAGAATTGGCACTAAACAAATAAGGAATTATAGATGTGTCACAAAAGCACAATGATTAATTAGTCAGTCTTTGTGGTTTACTCTCTTTTGCATTTATTATAACAGAATCAAAATTTTAACACAAATACAGTCAAAAGCTATTTCCACATGTACCCTAGTTTATATATTTGTGATTTATTCCCCCTTCACACATTGAATAATATAGAAATAATTAATTATACATTACAGAATTACTAAAGCTATGAGAGGTTTGTTTATGGGTTGTTTACAATTAATATAAGCATTTTCTTATTCATATACAAGGACGAGAGAGTGTCCAGTATACAAATTTAAATTATTAAATTCCAAAATTAATCAGTGGTTTATGTGCAAATTTGTAGTGACGGCATTTAAAAATTTGTACTTTACAGATAGAAAACTGATGATAATTGTGAATGATCCCTTATGTCAGGCCAGTTTAACATTAAAGTGTACATGTCATTAAAACATTGTAATCTCAAACATGAATATAACATTTGTTTTATCAATCTTAACTAATTTTCTATTTGTGTGTGCTACTTTTACTGACATTCATGTGTAATTGGAAAAATTATCAACATCATCATTGAAATATTTACCAGTTTTTAAAATATGTTGAATCATGATTAAAAGTTTACAGAAAAACTGTTAACATATTTGTTTGTGTTGTCTCTGTAGCTGTTAGTACATACCAGTTGCATATGTCACATTTCTATTTTATTTCCAAGTATATTTATGATAAATAACTGCAAATTAATACATCCCTACAAATGTAGCATTTTATGTGTAAGAAGCAACAGAAGTGGGATGCAGCTATATCAGTGGTGTCTGCATGAAACGGTCAGTCGGTTGTCGAATCGATCCTTCTCTGTGGACCCATCTACAGTTTTGGCTATTTTCCATTCCAACCAGTGGTCCACAACTGATTTATCAAAGGTCATGGAATATTCATGTAAAAGATCCCTTGCAGCTTATCGAAAAGAGTATGAGGTGGCTTGGTTTTTTTCTCTAAATAAAGGTGTCAAAATTACCATATGTTTGATGTTCAAAGTTAACAAGATAAAAATCAATTTGCTCTAGAAAATTAACTTTTTAAAGAAGCAACAGATCCATCAGTCTACATCACATATATAAACTGACCCACAAAAGAAACGATACCAACATTCTGAGAGACTACTGAAGAAAAAGCCAAAACATGTTGCA
>JAUTWP010073631.1:0-12445 GCA_033042655.1 Cyathermia naticoides
AAATAAAAAACCTCGAAATGTGTTTAGTCCCTGAACCACGAAAATTTAAGACCTCGAAAATTTCCGGTTATACGGTATGTGAAAGTGCATATAAAAGATCCCTTGCTGCTTATCGAAAAAGAGTAGCCACAGTGTGGCGTACCTAGTGGGTTTCCTATCTTCTACTAACATTAATATCTTCTTGGACAGACGGTTCAGGAAGCTGAGCTTTGTGCCCGTGACAGCGTGCTTGAACCTTAATAGGATGCAAGTACGAAAATAAATATAACCAACCAACTGAGCCAATGTTTATAGATCGGGATGCTTGAGGGGTTTTAATACTGGGGACGAGGGGAGGGAACACCGGCGGCAAATCTTGCAAGCAGGGTAGGGCCATAAGTGGTCGTCAGTTTCATGTGTCTAATGTGGCATCACAGTAATTGGGCAGGGCACCGTCGGCCAAAGGCGTCAGTATCGCTGGTTATTTTGTGGAATGGAGTGGAAATGTGCTTAACGTGCCTACATCATGGTTATTTCGTGATCTGCATTATAATTAAGTAACATTGAAGACGTCTACTATAACAACCTGGCTATGAACGTGGACGTAAAACAATTTATCCTATCCTATCATTTCTGTGAAAATAAAACTTAGCAGTAATCCTATTCAGCCTTCTTTTTCTAAAAACCTATTTAAGTGCATTTTATTCGTGTTATATAACAGTTAACACGCTCATTGGCTGATTTAGTTTGGTACAACCAATTGCCATCAGTTTCAAAGTTAAGATAGTTTTATTTAACGACGCCACTAGAGCTCATTGATTTTTATCTTATCATCAGCTATAGGACGTCATACATAATTATGGTCATTTTGACAAATTTCTTCAGAGGATAACCAGCAAGGCCCGGGGTCTTTCCAATAACAGGACAGCACATACCACGGTTTTTGATGAACCAATTGTGGACCACTGGTTGAAACGGAATATAGTCCAAACTGCAGCTGGGCCCACTGAGAAGGATCGTTCCGATGAACAACCGCTTAATGTTAAATTCCTTTCCTTTGCTTAAAATGCTTTGCGCTCCTGGATTATCTCACTTGTATTGCGTGGAAATACTCAGGTAAAAATATCTACACGTACTGAGTCAAAATCCAGAACTAAGAAAGGAATGTGATATAAAAATAAAGATTTATTTAACACACCATGAGTAGTGTCCGCCTGTGCACCGGCAAGTGATCGGATCGATTCTTCTCAGAGGACCCATCTGCAGTTTGGGCTATTTTCTATTCGAACTAGTGGAGGTTCTTCAAAGGTCGTGGTATGTGCTGACCATAATAGTTGACGTCCAATAGGCAATGGCAAGATAAAAAGCAATGCATGTGCTCTATAGTCTAGTCGCGTAGTGAAATAAAACAAACATTACTCTTCTTTAAAAACCGCCAGAATAATGAAACAATCAATGTGTTCTTTTTATTTTATTGGAAACCCGCAGCCGCCACATAGGCTACTCTTTCCGATAAGCAGCAAGGGATATTTTATGTGCTCTTTCCCACATACAGGACAGCCCATACCACGGCCGTTGATGAACCAGTTATGCAGCACTGCTGGAACTGAAAATACCCCAAACTGCAGATTGGTTCACTGTGAAGGATCGATCACACGACCAAAAGCTGATATCCTATGTCATTGACTATTTATTCTCCACATTCTCAGTGAACCCAGCTGCAGTTTGGGCTATTTTCCGTTCCAAACAGTGCTCCACTACTGCTTCATCAAAGGCCGTGGTATGTCATGTCCTGTCTGTGGAAAAGTGCATATAAAAGATCCCTTGTTGCTTATCGAAAAGAGTAGCATATGTGGCGGCAGCTGGTTTCTTCTAAAAATGTGTCAACATGACCATATGAATGACGTCCAATAGCCGCGGATAAAAATCAATGTGCTCCAGTGTCATTAAACAAAACAAACTTTACTTTTCTTTTACTTCCTGCTCAAGTAACCTTTGTAAATCCTACGTGATACAAATCTCAGTGAAATGTCATAACTACAAGAATATTCAAAGATAAAGGTGGTACACGAGCGTTTCATTTGATTACCGGTTTGACCTCATTTCTCCTTAAACTGGAACAGGACATGGGTCAATCGATAGCGCGCCGCCTGTGAAGCGGTCGGTAATCGGATCAGATCTTCTCAGAGAACTCACCTGGAGTTTGGTATATTTCCTGTTTCAATCAGTTGTCCATAACAAGTTCATCAAAGGTCGTGGTATGTCGTGTCCTGTCTGGAAGAACATTAAAAGACCATTGCTGCTTATAGGAAGGAGTAACCTATGTGGGTAGCGAGATTCCTCTAAAGAAATGTGTCAGAATGACCATGAATGACGTTCAATAGCCGATGATGCGATAAAAATCGGTGCTCTAGTAACGTCGTTAAATAAAACATATATTTAACGTTTCATGTGTGACCTAGTTTTGGAAGATAGCGAAAGGTATGATATCAAATATTCTTGTTTGCTTTTCTTGCTAGTGTCCACACTAAATGTAGGTCAGTGTACTACAGGCGCGGTTTCTTTGGGGGGGCGCACCCGGCGCACGCCACCCTAAATTTAGCGATGTTTTGGGGGGTTTTTTACGTTGTAAATGATTTTTGGAACGTTTGTGGCACTTAGCCTAGGTTTGTCATTGCACGCCCCCCTAAATGAAATTTATGGAACCGCTACTGTATTATAACAACGAATTAAATAGGACCACGTTCACAACATTATTACATTACAGCATTACAGCGCAGAGTATAACAACGCCTCCAACCACGTCTACGTACACATCATTATAGTATAACAACGACTCCAACCTCGTCTACGTCCACTACATTATAGTATAACAACGACTACAACGTCCACAGGCGTTACATGTATCCACTGTACGAGGTGAGTACGATTTTAAACAAGATATTATTGTAACATTGAGAATACTAAACGAGTGACCGTGAGAAAGCATTTATCATAAAAGTGCTTTTCTACAGTATTCAGTGCGCATTATACTACAATTATAACCTGTGTTATTCTCAGTCATTGAATTTATCCCTTGTACGAGGCAATTGTCCTTTTCTTTTTAACATTGAGAATACTAAACGAGTGAATGTGAGAAAACATTTATATTACGAGTGCTTTTCTGAACTATGTAATGTACAGCATATCACAAAGCCAACCAGTCCAATATTCATTGATCACATTTATTCAATGTTCGAAATGAGTAGACATAAATTTTACACAGAAAATATTATTTTAACACAGAGAATACAAAATGCCGACCAATGATTAAAAAACGAGCGCCCTCTAGTGACCATTAGTAAGATATTTTGAGTACATGCTAGATCTCCTCCCCAAATGAATTACAAACATCCGATTACGAATTTACAGTGGACTCTGTCTAAACCAGATCCAGTTGGGACCAACAAAAAATGCTGGTTTAGACAGAGTGCCGGTTTAGACAGATGCTATCCAGAGTTAAGTAGTTGGACGGGACTTTGAAATTGTGCTCGTTTACACAGAAATCCGGATTAGACAGATGCTGGTTTAGACAGAATCCACTGTATTGTTGCTAATAACTTTGTTTATCTTATCTAGAAAGTAATGTTTGGTTTGTGTATTTTTTTTCGTTTTTTAGAGTGGATTTAGGAAAAGTGGATCACGGATTGAAGAGAGTGGATTTAGAAACACTGAAACACGGGCTAATGTTTATATAAGATCCCGATTTGAAGTGTGGATTTAGAAACACGAAATCACGACTCGGGTGATGAAACACAAAATCACAACTCCAATGGAACACAAAAGCACGAATCTAATGGAAAACGAAATCACGACTTTAATGAAAGACGAAATCACGACTTGAATGAAAAACGAAATCACGACTTGAATGAAAAACGAAATCACGACTCTAATGGAAAACTAAATCACGACTTTAATGAAAAACGAAATCACGACATGAATGAAAGACGAAATCACGACTTGAATGAAAAACTAAATAACGACTCTAATGGAACAGCAAATCACGACTTGGATGAAACACAAAATCTCGACTTGAGCGGTGTTTATTTGACGGAAACACCCGAGCAACAATGTTCAACACTTCGCGATGAAGAACATGAGGTTTTACTCTACAAGAGCACCACAGCTGAACAGACTGAGTCCTCTCTCGACCCCACACCTGACAACAAAGCTGAACCATGCTGGGCGTGGGTTGTGCTGTGTGGTAAGCTCTCCAATGAGAAGTAATAAAAAAAGTCTGTTTTGTTTAACGACGCCACTAGAGTACATTGATTTTATCTTATCATCGGCTATTGTAAAAGTAAAGTTTGTTTTGTTTAACGACGCCACTAGAGCACACTGGTTTTTATCTTATCCTTAGCTATTCGATGTCATAAATATAGTCATTTTGACACATTTCTTCAAAGGAAACACATTTCGCCACATAGGTTACACTTTCCGATAAGCAGCAAGGGGTCTTTTATGTGCACTTATCCATAGGCAGGACAGCACATATCACGGCCTTTGGTGAAGTATGATAATCGAGAAGAAAAACCCAACTCGAAGTCAGTTTTTGAAAAAATTTATGTTTATTTTTTTTATTAAGAAAAGCTTTGGTTTATCTGTTCTTTGAACTTATGTAATTTGCAGAAAGTAAATGATTTTATATACACTTTCCATAATTATAATCCTTGAAAAGAATTAAAACAAACGAAAAAATACATTTCAAGCAACTTTAACCCACCAAAGAGTAGGCACTTTGCTAGATCGTGGTTATTCCCCCTGTTGTGTTTTCTTTCAGGTTGTTTTATCAACAATATGTTGATGATTGGTTACATCAAATCGTTTGGGATTATGTTTGTTGAATTCCAAGAGGCGTTCCAGGAAAGTGCTTCCATGACAACGCTCGTGCTGGGCGTGCAACAAGCTGTGTTTAGCGTCACGTGTATGTTATCAGTTTTTTTAATTCCACCATTTTAGTGTGTCGCTCCGTTTAAATTATAATACTACATTTTGTTTTACTAGACAAGTACTAGTAGCATTTATTTATTAGTTAGTTATTTTATTAATTTTATATTATGTATATTTATTTTATTTAGTGTATTTATTTATTTATTATATTTATTGTCTTTTTTTATTTTATTTTTATTTATATTATTTATATATTTATTTATTTGTCATCACAAAGTAAATAAATATTAAAAAATTAATTAAAAACCCTCAAATAAACAAATAAATAAAATATATACGGTACATGTCTTTAAAACACGGCGCCAGGGAAAGGCGTCTGCTATAACAGCTTTTTCAATGTAGACGTTAAACACCATTGTGTTGATCTTTCAGCTATTTTCACACTGAACATACTCATAGAGAAAGTGAGTATCCGCAAGCTGACGGTCGCTGGTTCGATTCTCACCTCCGTCGGGGCGGTTCTCAGTGGGTTCGCTTCTAATGTGGGTTTCCTCATCTTTACACATGGATGTCTGTTCGGTGAGATCACATCAACATTTGTTAATTTATTTATTTGTTTGTTGTTAAGGTTTTTTAAATTTATTTATATATATTGTTTATTCATTTAGGTGTTTATTTATTTTTATTTCACTATTTATTTATTTATTTGCTTGTTAATATTATAAGGCACTTATTTTTTTTCTTAAGATCACGAGTTATAAAAACTGTTTGACACATACCGCTGACTAAACAAACATTACTTTCCTTTCACTGTGCGGACAATGTAATAATGTGTCAAGGGAGATAACTCTGTAATGATAATACAAAAAAGGTCACGATATCGCAAAATACGTTATAAATACTGACGTTAAACAACCATTACTTTTCTTTTTCTAGGATTTGGATTTGCCTTGGTTTATGGACCAGGGACTGTTCTTTTGACCCGGTATTTTGAGAAGCATTTCCGTATTGCCACCGCAGTCGCCAACTGTTCCACGTCCATAGGCTGCATGCTGATGCCGCCGCTGTTCACATACTTACTGGAAGAGTACAGTCGCCATGGAACCATGATGCTAATTGGGGCTATTCTATTGCAGGGGGTGATCGCCTCGTCTCTCTTTCGACCTCTGAGTAAAAAGGGACAGGTTGCAACATCTGAGGGGAGTCATGACGTCCCATCTTGTGATACCCATAATGGCAATGACGTAAAACGTTATTCACAGGTCAATGGATATGACCCTACTCATGACGTAACTCTCTGTACTGCCCACAATGGCAATGATGCGAAACGTTTTTCACAGGCCAATGACGTTATCGTTAACTATGACGTAGCATCTTGTATGGGAGTCAATGAACATGATGATGATGCTATCCATAATAGTAATGACGTAAAACGTTATTCTAATATCAATGAATATGACGTCACTCATGACGTAACATATCGTACGCCGGTTATTAATAATGATGGTATTCATCAGGACCGTGATGAAACTCTTTGTGCAAGTGTTAACGAATGTAACTGTACAGATGACATAAAACTAAGTTCCCAGATTGGTGAAAAAGATGGAAAGTTTCTGGAAGATAACACCAATAATATTATGACAAATAATGTTAGGAACTCTTTGAAGCCGCGTTGCTCCGCGCACTGTGATCATCAAAACAAAAGAGAAGAGACTTATCTAAAAGAGTGTTTGACAAGCAAGATGGAAATAACCAATTCTTCATTGTCCTTGCTGTATCATTCAACCATTCAGAGAAACCATGCAGACATCTTGCCATCCAATCCACATCACAAGAGTGAGACGTCGCTTTGTATTACGTCATCAACTAATTGTCCTCGGTTACGTGGATTCTCGAATACACGGACACCTGGTTCAAATCCAGCATCATCCACTAGTCTATCAGCTCTTGCTCAGAACGAACTGTCATCATTGCCTAACTTACAGGAAAGCGACGATACTAACACTATCAAACATTCTGTTTCTAATACAGAACTTATAAAGAACACTAACGAAGCCACGCATATGGTTTTTAATACAAGTCATTCTGAAACTACTGATACCAATCGTGTTTTTAACAATAACAAATATGCCAACACCAGTAATGATTCACCCGATGTCCTGAAGCCGAAACAAAACATGGTGAAGAGATTTTTCAAAACGATCGACATCGCTCTGTTCAAAAAACCAAGATTCCTCATCATATTCTGCTTCACCTCGTGTGGCATTGTGGGATACTCGATGTTTGGACTCTTCCTTCCACCCCTGGTCGAGGAGAAGGGTCTGACGCAGGTCCAGGCTAGCATCCTGCTCACCATCATCGCCGGATGTGACCTCTGCTCCCGACTCTTGTCAGGGGTCATCGCAGAGATGAAGTGGGTCAAACCCAACCTGTTGCTAGGCACCGTATTGTTTGTACTTGGCGTGACGTATCAGTTCATCCGCCTCTACTCCAGCTTTCAGCACCTGCTGGTGTTCGTGGTGGTATTTGGTTGTCTGGGAGGATCTTACTCCACGCTACATCCCATCATCGTCCTAGACTTCCTCGGCGTCAGTCAGTTCCCCAAAGCGTTTGGCTTTGTGCAGGTCTTCCACGGGGCTTCCCAGTCCATGACCTACCCTTTGTTAGGTTAGTATGACCTTGTTTCTTTCACGAGATTTTTATCTGTTTGTATGGGTGGCTTGTTCTTTCCACGGGGCTTCCTCGATGTTGCAAGGCTGCTTAACCTCATTATATTACGCCATAATAATTATGTTGTAAGGGCGCAGCATGACGTCAGTATGGTACGTCATAATTATGCTGTTATTGGAGGGCGCTACGTGACGTCACTACATTATGTAATAATTGTTATTGTAGGTCATTATATATTACGTTACACTTGTGTTGTCGGGGCGCTGTATGACGTTATTGTATTACGTCACAATTGTGTTGTGCGCTGCGTGACATCATCATATTACGTCATAATTATGTCATTGTTATTGCAGGTGCGCTGCGTGACGTCACGGGAACGTACAACACGTGTTACTACTACATGGGAGGGACGTTGCTGCTCGGGGCTGTCTCTCTTTTTCTGGAACCACTCGTCAGACGTAACCGAGACAAGCAGACGACATGATTGTCTGGACACATCTCAGTCAGTGGTCAATCTACGTCACAACTCCATAAAAACGTCAAAATTTTCAAAACCCCTGGGCTATAGACAAACAAAAGTTCAGCAACTAGATTTTACTTTTATATTGTGGAAAACAAATTGGATAATTTAATTCCCCATTTCCCTCCTACTAGATGTGAAAGTGTCTCATAGTGGCGGATCCAGAAATTCCATTTATGGGGGGTGCAATGACAAGCCTAAGTGCCATAAATGTTCCCAAAAATATTTCCAATGTAAAAAAAATAGCAAAATTTAGGGTGTAGGGGTGGCATCACCCCAACATAAACTTTACTACGTCATCATGACTCATGATTGTGTTTTTTTTATTCCTCGTACCTGCTGTAACTTAAACGTGCATTGTAGCGGGATGGAGATACATAATATTATATTCTAGTGGGGGTGTCGTTTTTATAAAATTTGCGCGCGCGCGTGTGTGTGTGTGTGTGTGTGGATGGACCCATTTGCAATTCGGCTGGTTTCTTTTTCAATTACTTCTCCATGTCTGGTTCATCAAAGAACGTGGTATGTGCTGTTCCGTGTGAACATGTTTCTTGTGAAGACCATGGGTCGCAAATAGTGTTTATCTGACACTTAATAGCCATTGATAAAATACAAATGTATTGGGCTGTTAAACAAATGTTCCTGTTTTAAACTAATAAAATTAATAATAATTCGTCGTGAATATGAATAAATATTAATCACCATTTACGCAGATAGAACACGGAGATATTTCATTGGCTGGATTCTTCACTATGCTTGTTCTGGGCCAATGAATGAGCTGCCGCCAAAGTAAACTGGTTTGACAGGCAACCGTTTGTTCCCCGTTATTCGCTGACCCGGAAGTTCGGTGCACGCAGGCTTTGCATGTAAACAGACCGACTTCCTGCAGTTAATATGTTACAATATTACTCAACTCACGCGCACTGATGCACGTGCAAGGCTTCTCACGTGTTTATCATGGTAATACTAATGCAATAGTAAACAGTGTGTCAGAAAGTTGAGTGAGTAGGTCAGTGGTTCGAGCGATTCAGATGCGGAATTCTCTGGTTTGGGAAGGAATATTGACGTCTGCCCAGTAAAATGGACAACTCATGACGGTATGACCGCTTTCAAGATTTATGTCAAAAACAGGACGTTGTGTTCATTTCGGATTATTTACGTCGTGTTTCCACGTGCAATGTTAGCAAATTAATTGTGCGTTAATTAATAAGTGCTCATTGGTTGTAAAGAAAATGAAATTGACGAAACTGTAGCCTACCTCTTCAGGCTCTTGTGTTAAATTATAACAGAACTGTTTCTATTTGACATATTAGTGACATAGCTTCCGTTGAATGGAATGTCATTCACTCATTGTGTCGCGTTCTGAAATGTAAAACATGTGACATAAATTTCTGTCACCTGGCTGGAATGCAGTCTTTTATATACTGAAAATGAAATGTAAAAACGTAATAATGTAAATTTCTGTTAGTGTTACATGGAAATGTGATGTGTTTTTCATTCTGAAATGTGAGTGCACAAGTATACTAGAAAAGAAACATGGTATAGACTAATATTTAATGTAATTTTCTGTTACATACAATGAGATGTATTTTTTATTCGGAAATGTGAGTGTACAAGTATACTAGAATAGAAACACGTAATAGACTTATTAAATGGAATTTATAAAATAATTTTTTCATTCTGAAATGTGACACAAATAATTATAATCGTAATAAGTGACAGATTATCTCGGATATGTCAAATATGGCTGGATTATCCTGTGTTGGAATATTCTGGGCTGGGCTGTCGCTATTGGCAACAGTTGCCACAGGAATTGGATTTTACATGCCGTACTGGTTGGAGGGGAAAATGACTGTGACAACACCGGTGTATTTTGGAGTTTTTCGTCGTTGTAACTACCCCAAGTTAGACGAAAATGGAAACTTTATAATCATCGAAGAGTGTGGAAGATACACAACGTTTTCCGACATCCCTAGTTTGTATTGGCAGATATCTACTGTCTGTGTCGGCGTGGGGACTGGCATTGCCATGTTGGTGTCACTGACGGCAGTTTTGTCGCTGTGTGTCAGAGATGTCATTACAGCAAAAGTTGCCAGAGTTGCGGGCGCATTGCAAGTTTGTGCAGGTGAGTTTAAATTTAAAGTAGTTAGTTTTATTTAACAATGTCACTGGAAGTTGGAACACATTGATTTTTATCTTATCATCGACTATTTGATATAATTTATTATGGTAATTTTGACACATTTCTTTAGAGGAATCCCACTGCTGCCACCACATTTTAAGGCTACGCTTTATATATGCACTTTCCCACAGACAGGACAACATATACCATGATTTTCATGAACCAGTTTTGAACCACTGATTGGAACTTGCGGGAAATAGTCGAAACTGCAAATGGGTCCACTGAGAAGGATTGATCCGATGTCCAACTGCTTCACAGGCAGATGCTCTACCTAGGGGTCTTTTATATACATGTATACACATTTCCCACAGACAGGACAACATATACCATGACTTTTTATGAACCAGTTGTGAACTACTGATTTGAAGGGAATTTAGAGACAGGATAGCACAAACCATGGCTTTTGTCAAACCATGCCGTGACAGTTTCGATCTTAGTCTAGATAGCAGCCTAAGGTCCGATAGCATAACCACTGGACTACCGAGACCAATCCCAGGTGAGCAGATGTCTGCCAGGTGATTTACATTTAAATAGTCTGACACTGGAATTTACTTGAGTGGGCAGTTTAAATGTCGGAGAGCCAACTTTGTTAATCATGCAGGTGAGACATAACACTATTAACAGCCAGAGCGGATCTGGTTAACAATAATGTAACATCGACCACATTCCTCTTTACAACACGCCCATATCAGTTTCAATCTATAGAGCAAAGTTCACAATTATACGGTTTAGTTAAAAAAAAGTTTGTTTTGTTTAACGACGCCACTGGAACACATTGATTTTTATCATGGTTTAGTTAACTATATAATACTTTACAATACGCCCAAAGATAGAGATTTAATTTTTTTACCATTATTTCAAAAAGTACTATTCTGTCTGAGAATGTACAATCCCATTAACTGTACTGGTATTTGTGAACAAACTTCCGTATATGCAAATATTTTCGCAGCTAAAATAATTCGCGATCAGTCTTTCATTTTACATTTTCGCGAGGAATTATTTTTGCAACTGTCCCCCAATAATAAAATCAAAATTACCAATCTTGTTGGCTCAAGCTCCCACGAGTGGAAAACATGACATCGCTCGAACTCAAGTTTTAGTCATGTAAGTGTGTTCTGTATTTCAATAGTAGCAATGTCTTGACGTTAATACAGTTTTAATATACTCAAGTCAAGCATGATGTATTCTAATGTATTTTGTATCCATGAAAATTATTCCAAATCAGAAATAAGTTTGTGCGTAATTAAATTCGCGGTGCTATCAATGTGTTCGAGATTTTCGCGGTATATTTTATTCGCGAAAATATTTGCGTATACGTTAGTTTAAATCATTAGTATGTTAGGCTACAGTCACACATTCAGGATTTGTACTGCCGTCATTCGCTATTAAAATTTGTCAAAAGTCTGATTATGGTCCTGTGATTAGTGGCGGAAAATTAAAACTTTATTAAAATTTGTAAAAATATTTATTTATCCTCCGTTCACAGTGTGCTGATTATGGCTACCATTTGAGATCAGACAGCACTACGACACGAAAAGTGAAAAAGTCGGATTACTATCCTCAGTGATCTGAAAATAAATGTCCTATCATTGTCTGAATGCAGTTGGATACGTTCATAACAGAGTCATACAGATCAGGAATGAGCCGGAGAGGTGCGTCCCATAACATTTGCGAAACTCAGCTGTGTGAACGCTGCATGACATACTTAGGATCCGTCCACAAAAATGTCAACGTTTTTGACTACATATCCCCATTCTCTTAATTGCAAAATAAAAGAATAACCATTTGTCTGTTTGTCTGTATGTCATATGCATAGGTGGGTCCAGTGGCCCAATTTTTTTTAGAACAATTGTGGCACTAAGGATCATGTCATTGGGGCCACCTCCCCTAAATGGAATTTCTGGATTCGCCACTGATATGAAATGGTCTGTAAACAAAATCCTTTTTGTAGAAATATTTCCTGAACTTTTAATTTCAAGAGTCAGAGGGGCCCGACCAAACATACCAAAGATTTATGTTGAGAAGTATGTAAACATGGTTTTTATATACTCACACCCTTCTGAAGTTTATTTAGATTGTAAAACCATCAAGATTTATGTTGAGAAGTATGTAAACATGGTTTTTATATACTCACACCCTTCTGAAGTTTATTTAGATTGTAAAAC
>JAUTWP010073742.1:0-12440 GCA_033042655.1 Cyathermia naticoides
TTTCCTTCTAAAAATGTGTGTCAAAATGACCATATGAATTACGTCCAATAACCGATGATGATAAAATCAATGTGTTCCAGTTGCGTCGTTAAACAAAACAAACTTTACTTTACATACAAGATATATTCTAAAATACAATGCATACCCAATATATTGAATAATTAACACTAATGCAGATTATATTAAAATACAATGCATACCCAATAATATTGACACAATATACATTATTCCAGTTTTTATTCCACACTGTTGAAGAAAATGAGTTTTGAATACAAAATCCATGAAAATCATTAAGCGTTGCACTACTTAGCTAATCCCAAGTTTTCCCATGAGTCCACTATTGAAGAAATTCCAGAGAACCCAACGCAATACCATACTTATAAAGCAATTACATTTCTCTACATACTAGCACTAACAATCACTGCAAATTTCTTCCTCCCTGGCGGACACCCAACCAATTGTAAAAACTTTATGAAGTTGATTCAACTAATTAAATTACTGTGGAAACGAACCACTTTCTAGATGCAAGCTCAAATGGATTCCAACACAAACAGCATCGCAAGCAGACCATAAAGAAAAGAGAAATTCAATCCAACTACTGAGAGATGTATTGCAAGTTTAAAGCTAAATAATCACATGCATCTGTCTTATGGATGTATGCTATTTCGTGCACTAACATAATGTTTTTGTATTAAGTTGTTGTCCACAGATTTTGTTCAATCTTTACATGGCCATAAAGTTTTGTTTTGTTAAACGATGCCACTGGAACACATTGATTTTTATCTTTTCATCAGTTATTGGACGTCATTCATATGGTAATTTTGACTAATTTTTAGAGGAAACCCACTGCCACCACATAGGCTACTCTTTTTGATAAGCAGCAAGGGATCTTTTATATGTACTTTCCCAGAGACAAGACAGTACATACCACAGCCTTTGATGAACTAGTTATACTTTACATGTCCGTGTTTATATCACTATTTTGGATGTGGTGATGAAGTCTGCTGTTTTCTGGAGTTATTTTTTTAAATGGCCATGTTTATATCACTAATTTGGATTTGGCAATGAAGTCAACAATTTTCCAGAGTTGATCGACATACTTTAGGTCCCCAGAATTTGATGTTGAAGGATGTGTCTCCACACTTTAGATCCACAGATTTTGATGTTCGAGAGTGTGTCTTAACTGCACACTTTAGGTCCCCAGAATTTGATGTTGAAGGGTGTGTCTTGTCCACACTTTTAGTCAGCTTTCTTCCAGCCTCGATATTTAGATAAGAGATACACAGATATATTAAGACAGAGTAGCGGGATGTAGCTCAGTCAGTAGTGTGCACACCTTTGAAGTGGTCGGTCATCGGATCGATCCTTCTCAGTGGACCCATCTGCAGTTTGGACTATTTTCCATTCCAACCAGTGCTCCACAACTGTTTCATCAAAGGCCGTGGTATGTGCTGTCCTGTCTATGGGAAAATACATATAAAAGATCCCTTGCTGCTTATCAAAAAGAGTAGCCTATGTGGCAGCAGTGTGTTTCCTTTAAAAGAAATGTGTTAAAATGACCATATGAATGACGTCCAATAGCCAATGATGATAAAAATCAATGTGCTACAGTGGCATCATTAAATAAAACAAACTACGGTACTTTTCCAGCCTCAACATTTAGATCAGCTTTGGTGATGTAAAACATTAAAAACGTACCCATACATGCATTGAAAAAAACTCGTATTGCTGGAAGTTGTCTGTACATTATCTGTGTTACATGAAAAAGCTCTACACAACATCAAAACTCACAAATTAACAAGTTCCCACCTATCTTATTACAAACAAATGAACTAAAAGCAACACATCAAAAGAGTAAAAGATACTTTGGATATTTGGGTTCCTACAAAATGCTTTCCTAGCAAGAACTGTGTTACAATGGTAAAAACATCAGATTATTGTCTTTAAAGTGGCAGTCTCTGTTTTTTTTTAATATTTAACCATTTAGAATATATCTTGTATGTTTGTTTGATGCACACCATGCTCCTTTTTTCTGATGCAATGATTTGCTGTATCGTAATTAGACCAAGCGAAATACACTATAAATATCCGCCATCACTAAGTCAAAGCGTAATTCACATGTGACCCAAATATGGAACAGCTGATCGTTGCATCAGAAGAAAGGAGAGTGGTGCACATCAAACAAATATACAAAATATATTGTAAATGGTTAACTATTTCTTTTTAAACAGAGACTGCCGGTTTAAAGTTTTGCATATATAATTTATCTATTAACGTGTGAGGCACTGTCTTAAACAGCCACCCATGTGACATCTTAAGACAGGTGACTGCTTACTACAGGTTATATTGCACTAAATTAGCTGATTTTGGTGAAAAAAGTTACCCTTTGAAGACAGATGGCTGCTTAATACATTGGGCCCTTAAGCAAGTTGGTAAGTTATATTTATTTTCATGCTTACAATGTTCAAGCACACTGTCATGAGCACACAGCTCAGCTTCCTGAGCCATTTGTCTGGGACAGATATTAATGATACTAGAACAAAGGAAACCCACTGTCACCACATATAATATACAGTAGACAAACCAGATCCAGTTGGGACCAACAAAAATGCTGGTTTATACAGAGTGCTGGTTTAGACAGATTTTATCCAGTTTTCAGAGGCTGGATGGGACTTTGAAATCATGCTGGTTTACACAGAAATCTGGATTAGACAGATGCTGGTTTAGACAGGGTGCAAGTTTAGACAGGTTTTATCCAGTATTAAGTGGCTTGACAGGACTTTGAAATTGTGCTGATTTACACAGAAATCTGGATAGGACAGATGCTGGTTTAGACAGAGTGCTGGTTTAAACAGAGTCACGTGTTGTTGAAATACAGCATTATGTCATAGCAAGACACTGCCCACACAAACAACAAGCCATGCAGACAGACCTGCTGTTCATCAACAGCAAGAAAACATGTGAGCATTGTCTGATATTAAATATTTAATCAATATATAGATCTCGTATTTTACTAACATCATGCATCACATGTTGTTTACCATCACACAAACTGTAATTACAATAACAGTATTAGTGCAGTATGCAATACATTGTTTGTCAAATTGTGACTGTGGAGATGTATTTTATAATATGTGTGGTGCAGTGTTTGAACACTTCTGATGCAATACATTGTTTGTCAAATTGTGACTGTGCAGATGTATTTTATAATATGTGTGGTGCAGTGCTTGAACACTTCTGACATAAGCACATTAAAAATATTTTCATTCCATGTGTGGTGCAAAAAGTAAAGTTTGTTTTATTTAACGACGCCACTGGAACACATTGATTTTTATCTTATAATCGGTTATTGGACATCAATCATATGGTAATTTTGACACATTTTTAGAGAAAACCTGCTACCACCACATAGGCTACTCTTTTCGATAAGCAGCAAGGGATCTTTTATATGCACTTTTCCATAGACAGAACAGTACATACCACAGCCTTTGATGAACCAGTTGTGGACAACAAATATGAATTTACTAGAAAATCTTCATGTTAACAAGTTTTTGGCTTGTCTATTTTAAACCAGCTATAAAATTACATGTATATGCTTTTATGTTTAAACAGTAGAAAATCTTAATTTACCATAAACAGCAAGGGATCTTTTATATGCACTTTCCCATAGACAGGACAGCACATACCACAGCCTTTGAAGAACCAGCTGTGGAGTAGAGGTTGGAATGGAAAATAGCCCAACTGCAGATGGGTCCACTGAGAAGAATCGATCCGACCACCAACCGCTTCAATGGTGGGCACGCTACCGATTGAGCTACATCCCACTCACCATGCCATCATGTTATGTGAGAATTTTGATGACAGCCACTGTAAACTGAGATCATTACTTGAAGCTTGCAAAAACAAAATCATACTAAGACTAATTACGAAACTCTACACTTAACGTTCAAACACACAGTAAAGGGCATCCCACACTAGCGCAGTGCGTTGGTAGCAAAAAATCACTTCCAATGAATTACCATATAAACTGACCCCCAAAAGAAATAATACGAAGACTCTGAGACTACTGAAGAAAAACCAAATCATTTTGCATGTTAAAAATATATGAGAATGAAATTTTGTTCACAACATGCCAAAACATCATTCTAATAATAAAAAATAAAACATTTCGAACATGTGATGTTGTATGTTAATGTTTTGGTTTTTTTCAGTAGTCAGAGTCTTTGTTTCATTTCTTTTGGTATTCAGTATACATACCCATACTACAGTAGTCTCTCAGAGTCTTTGTATCATTTCTTTTGGTATTCAGTATACATACCCATACTAGCGCAGCGCGTCAGCAGTGCGTCGACAGCGCGTCAACGTCATTTTTTTTTAATCATTCCAATATCGATTTTTGCTGCTTGCTGCTCCGACGCGCACGCAAACCCCCAGGTTCTCCGAAGTAAAATTTCATTGATACCTTAACATACGAGTGTCTTTGAATTAGATGTACTTATTCATGTACATGCATATACATTTGTAGTTATAAAATAATGTTCTTGTTATAGTTTCTTGTTATTGTTTCTTGTTATAGTTACTCTGCTATTATATATATGTGACTTGTTTTCTCATTAACTTTAATATGGAAGATACCAGGATATTAAGTGTTGAAATAAAAATGTACTATCTCAGAGTCATCGCCAGTCTTTCTTAAGATGGAATAATCTGCCTGAAACTTGTGTTCTTTTTTGAAAAAGTAGGTCCAATCAGAAATAAAATTTCATTGAATTGGTCCATTGTCAGGCAAAAGTAGCGTTTAAACCTTCCCGTGTCTAATTCAAGTTCCTTTACAAGAGATTGTAAACTGATAGTAAGCATAGTCTGTAATTTGATTGGCTAATTTCCAGGAACAAATGACAATAACATCCAGAAAGCTAATAACGTCATTAGAAAGTGACGTCATTATCAATTGGAACAGGTGAAGTTGATGATTCAAGGGTTTAAAGTTAGTTTGTAGTCAGGTATTTTTTCCGTAGAAAAACAATTCAGTTTACAATGGAGATAACCATACAGTGTTTTTCGGTTTTTGGGTGTTATTGTCCATTTGATCCCGCAAATGTTTAAATTTTTAACCTCAGGCCAACGCCTTCGGTAAAAAATGACATTTGTGGGATCAAATGGACAATAACACCAGCAAATAGAAAAACTCTGTATGGTTATTTCCTAAATGTTACTCCCCATACTGCTTTCTTTTCTGCATGATGTTACGTACCCAAAACATCCACTTTCGATTTTGTTTTCAAGTTCTCTCCTTCTATATAAATACATCAAAATCAATGCATTCAAAATTGTCTTCCTGGGAGCCATCTTTTCAAAACAAATCTTTTATATTTCTGTTTGACGCACTGTGTATGTGTGGGTATCATTGACGTGTCACTACCGACTCGCTGCGCTAGTGTGGGACGCCCTTAAAGAGACTAGTTGCTATGGAAATTAAAGATCTTTGAAGACGGACACTGTTACTGCCCAAAGTGACCATCATGGTCAGAAGAAAATTGCACTGACCTACAGAACAATGCACTGACCTGAAGGACATTGCTCATGGTTAAATATTTGGGATGTCCAGTGTCATTATTGGACATCATCGATCCGCTTATCATTTCATGTGCATTGTCGCAGAGTGATGGGCCATTAGAACAAACACTTTCCCATGGGACGGGTAATTAATAGCAGGCAATGCCATTTCTTAATCATGCATGGCCAGCGGGCTGAGGGTTATTTTAATCTGACCAGTCACGCCAAGAGATTGGCAGTGGTGACAACGCCACTGTGTGGAATAGGATGACATGAAATCCAGTGTGGGACAAAAGCGATGCAGGCTATTTAAGGAAAGAAAATTCAGCAAAATGAAGGTGTCTGCTATATAACAGCCTGGCTCTAAATGTAGATGTTAAACAACTTGACCATGAGCAAAATGAAGACCGGATTTCATGCCCAGGAGGGGCATGCTTGAACACTTTTGTGATGTAACCATGTAAAAAATATTTCCAGTCCAGTCTAGCAAAATAAACTGGGCTCCGTGGCTGAGTGGTTAAGCTATCGGACAAGGCTGGTTGGTACCGAGATCGAATCTCTCAGTCGAGGCATGAGTTTTTTAACCTCAGTACCGACTCCAACCCAGAGTGAGTGCTCCACAAGGCTCAATGGGAAGGTGTTTCCACTTACACCAACCAAAGCTTCTATAATTGGTTTAACAAAGGCCATGGTATGTGCTATGCTGTCTATGGGAAAGTACATATAAAAGATCCCTTGCTGCTTTTATCGAAAAAGAGTAGCCACACTAGTGTGACGGTGGCGGGTTTCCTATTTTCTACTAACATTAATATCAGTTCCAGACAGACAGCTCAGGAAGCTGAACTGTGTGTCTGTGACAGCGTGCTTGAACCTTAATTAGATGTAAGAGTGAAAATAAATATAACCACCAGCAAAATTATACAGCTAGCAGTATTAATTACCTTACACGATTCAAACACTATCTGTAGCTAAGTGCATTTCAGAAGTATCTCTAATAAAGTTTTTTTTCTTCATAAAACTGATAAAGTCTTTCAATAAAAGGTTATAATTCATATTAATTGTGTTTGAGTTTTTCACAGAAATAAGGCAATTTTATGTCAAATGAAAGAAATTGGAAAGGTGCCAAAGAGTACAGAAATTTAATTCCAGCATGCATACAAATACAGTCGATTCCTCTTAATTGCATACCCTTGGTGCACAAATATTTTATGCAATTAACAGGGTTATGCTATTATCCATTAATGACATTTTAAATAATTTTCATAGTTTATAACACAAAAAAGATATAAATTATTAAATATATTGTGTACTTACCCCTTAAGAATAAATTTGCTTTTAATACAATTAAATTAATAAGCAACATCCTTATTTTAATTCCCAGTATACTCATGAGACTCTCAAAAATGTATCTTTTACAATGATTTTGTATTTTTGATCACATATTATTCAGTTTTGAAGATGAAAAAAATAGATTTTTGAAATTTTCTATGCAATTAAGCAGATATTGTACATAAAGGTTATGCAATTACAAGGATACTTTTGCATTGACTGTATATAAAAAAGTTCTGTGCTGTGTAATGTTATGCGTATAACAGGAATATGCTATTATCAGGTATGCAATTAAGTGGAGTCAACTGTATTATTTATATTATTATATTAGTAGTATCACTATTAGTAGCATTAAAATTTAGTTATTACAGTATTTTTATTACTTATTTATTAAACTCAACGAATATTTGAGAGATATTTTACAAACTGTTGAGACGAGACCGAGCTCGCAGTGAGATATAATATTTAATACATAACACATTGCTGCTGTCAGATAAAAAATAATTGAGCAATTAAAATAATCAAGCGGAAAGATCTGCACCAAGTCACTGTAACAGTTCATGAATAAGATTTAATAAAGTTATTAATCACTTGTCAAATTCTCTTACAGACATGCTACAAAAATCACCCATAGTTTAATACTATTTGTCTGACACATGGGCTACTGAAAAAAAAATGCTGACGTCATTTAGTTTGCTCATTTTTAATTTGCAGAAAGAAGCCTTTTTATGTTGGCGGATTCTTGTTTAAATCAGCATAAACATTTGTCTATTCAGATTTCTGGATAAATTGGCACAGTAACAAGAGATCTTTTATATGCATGAACCCACAGACAGGATAACATATACCACACCCTTTGTCCTGTTGTGCAGTTCAGATGGGACAGTCACAGAAAAAGAAATTAGAGAATGGATCTAGATCCCAGTCCCTATGTAAAAAGTAAAGTTTGTTTTCTTTAATGATGCCACTGGAGCACATTGATGTTTTTTAATCTTATCAGCAGCTATTGGACGTCATTCATAATTGTGGTCATTTCGACACATTTTTTTTAGAGGAAACCCGCTGCCACCACACACACTACACTTTCCGATAAGCAGCAAGGGATCTTTTATATGCACTTTCCCACAAACAGGACAGCACAACTCACTGACTTTGTTAAACCAGTTGTGGATTAATCTGAAATTAATCTGAAATTTTAGAGTATGCAATTTTACCCATTAAAAAATGCCTAGCATGATCATGAGCTAGACTCCACCTCTTATAACACTTCTTGACAACAATTAACCTTAGTAACATACAATTTTCTCCACCTAGTTCATTATCAAACATTTCTTAACTGTGTTCTCATTGATTTATCTCCAACATTCTGTTTACACTGATCACACACAGTGCAGAAACAACCTTGTGTGTTTTCTCTTCTTTGCACATTGTTTTCTTAAACTCTCCCCTCCCCAAACAAGCAGCACTAAGTTACATATTTATTACAAGGGACAATGTAAATTAAGCTGTTCATATCAACAGAATGGGCTTCAGCTTGTGAACTTTTAACTTCACAAGTTAATTATCTTTCATTCCCAGGCTAAAACAAATTCTGATGGAATTTCGTTTATTATCTTTCATTGTTAATGTTTTTGTTTTCTGCAATTAAATGAAAGATAACAGCATGGCTTCTTACATTTTTTTCAGGGTTTGAAATTAGCACTAGCCTGTTAACTTGTGGTTAAAATAAAATTAGGATTTATATTTAAAAAAAAAATCTTTTTAATGTTTTTTATTTCGGTATAAAAAATTTGTTTTTCTTTTTAGGTTTCTTCAAGGTTTTAAATTAATGCTAGCTTCCAAACTGAAGATAAAATTAAATGATGATATATTTCTTTGCATCTAAAATAATTGGCATTTAAAAATTAAATAGAAAAACCTACATAAAATTCAATCATGTTGTCCTTTAGATAGAGAAACTAAAAACCTACAACTAAGACTTCTGATTACCTTGACCTCAAACTGGATTATAAACTTAACAAAATTACAAATGACCTTCACCTAAACCCAGATTAGCTTGACCTCACATAGAATCATTTTTTTCCTTTAGATACAAAAACAAAAACCTTTTACTGACATTCACCTAGACCTAGATTACACCTTGACCTCAAATGAAATTATGCTTTCCTTTAGACACATGAACTAAAAACTATTACTGACCTTCTCCTAGACTCCTGCGTATCTTGACTTCAAACTGGATCATGTTTTCCCTCGCATCGAAGGCCATGAGGACAACCTGCTTCTGACATATAACAGCCATGACGTTGGTCTCCCTGTCAAAGGAGAACCCAGATTCCAAGCCATAGAATCCCTCCAACAGACACGTCCGTTTTGGCTTGCCCCCCTCGCGCATCGCCTCCTTGACATCTTTATACAGTAGCACTTGTAGTCTGTCTGAAAAAGAAAAGCATTTGATTAAATATTGCTTTGACTGAAATAAAATGACAGACGATTCCATTTACCAAGTCATACTTAAAACAGGGCTCGAATTTAAGAATTTGTAACAGACAGGAATTTTGAAATTTTTGGGCTCACCGACAGCAATTCCCTGGATGTGTCCTCAAAACTACTCGAGTTGAATTAAATATGTTGCATTAAAGAAAGAACTTTTTTTTTAAATGTTCTGTCTTAGTTGATTTTTTTATCTTTATATTTACTATTGAATAAATGACTTTTTTCATTTACAGGATTGAAAGGTTCCTGTTTATTGTCAACTGAACTGCACATAAGACAAACAATTTATAATCATCTATGGTCCTGCGGATGCAGTTTCTCTGTGTTTGTGTGTCCAGATGACATTTTACTGCATCCAATACACGTTTTATGAGTCCCCGAAGTCTGTTACTAAATCCAGCATGAATCATGGTATGCCAGATACAACAAATAAATTGTTAAAAAAATATAAAATAGCCTTCGAAATTCACTGCAGAATTCAGCAGGGCCACCATAAAAAGCTTTGACAAAACAGGTGATGAAAGCACATTAATAAATATGCCTTGTCAGGGCTTCCACTTAAATATTTTTAGTGAAGGGATTTTCAAGTTTTAAAAAATGTGTGTGGGAATTGCCCATTTTAACATTGTTTATTATGCGGGAGATTATCAAGAATATGCATGATTCCCGCTATCGCACACCTTAGTGAATGCCCTGCCTTGTCTTTGTCCATCAATTCAACAAATTAACCAGTGTAGTTTTATTAAAATAGCATATTCTACAGACATTGTAACTTTTTATTTTAAAGTAAATTCTTTTTATTTAACAATGCCACTAGAGCATAAAATTATTATTTAATGGTCGGATGTTGGACATCAAACTTACGTCATTCAGATACAGATTTTGGTCCAAACTGACTGCTGCACATAGGATGCTCTTTCTGATAAGACGCACATGGATTTTATATGCACATAAGACATCACATATGATACCATGGCATTTGATGAACCAGTTGTGGACCACTGGTTGGAACAGAAAATACCCAAAATTGAAAATGGGTCAACAGAGGATCAATCTGATGACAGACTTTTTCAGGTCAGATCATGTTGTTTAACGTCTACATTCAGAGCCAGCCTTATACCAGCCACCTCTCCCAGGCAACGTTTATGGCTCAACCCATCCACTGTGTCGGGACAGGAAAAGGGGGTCACACAGATATATCACAAACAATTCCAGCATATATTTTCCCATTCAGGTGTGTACGTATAGCAGAAAGATTTGTAACTAGTTTTAAAATGTTCAAAGTTGCTTCCATCCTGTCAGGTCAGAGGTGAGAGCTGGAGGAGAAAGCCCGCCCTATATCTGCTACGTGAGGCGTGACTAAAAGAGATATTATTTCTGAGCGGATTCTGTAATCAGTATTGAATGGCGGGGAGTAGAGTTTATAGCAAGCGAGGAAGTGTGATCAAAATAGCATGTCAAGCAGTCAAAACATCCACACATTACATCCAGATGTACACAGCTTGTTCTTTGTGCAGACTGTTAGAAAGAATATGTCATGCTTTCATCATACTAAATTGATAGTCAGTTATCTACACCGGTGCATGTATATGAATGTGGTTGTATATATGTACATGTATATTCACTGTAAATTGTGAATTTTTATTTTGTATGTAAAAAAGAAAAGAAAAGTTTGTTTTGTTTAATGAAAAGTAAAGTTTGTATAATGACGCCACTGGAACACATTGCTTTTTATCTTATCATCGGTTATTGGACGTCATTCATGTGGTAATTTTTACACATTTCTTTTTAGAGGAAACCCGCTGCCGCTACATAGGTTACTCTTTCCAATAAGCAGCAAGGGTTCTTTTATATGTATTTTCCAACAGACAGGAGATTACATATCACAGCCTTTGATGGACAAGTTGTGGACCACTGGTTGGAATGGAAAAGAGCCCAAACTGCAGGTGGGTTCACGGAGGATCGATCAGATGACTAAATTGATAGAATCAGATATCTACAAGTGTGCATGTACGGTCTGTGTTAACCGATTCAATCAACTGCCCAAGAGTAATTTCACTTTCAGATCTCATCACCATATTTGAATGAAGAACTGATTGACATCGCATTACTGATAAAAGTAAAGTTTGTTTTGTTTAACGACGCCACTGGAACATTGATTTTTATCTTATCATCGGTTATTGGATGTCATTCATATGGTCATTTTGACACTCTGATTTTTGTTCTCAACACTAAAAAGTAGAAAATTATTATCTAAAGCCCCCCCCTAAATACAATGCGATGTAACATAAACAATCACCACTGCAATCCACAAAGCATTGTCTGTCAACAAATTATAGCATCAACTACTTACACACTAGTTTCTCCATGTTTATGAACGGCCTCGGTGATCCAGTGGTTAAGCCATCGGTCTTGAGGTAGGTAGTATTGAAGTTGAATCTCAGTCGAGGCATGGGATTTTTAATCTCAGTATCGACTCCAACACAGAGTGACGCCACCGCAAGGCTCAATGGGAAGGTGTACCCCCCCACACACACACATACACACACACATACACACACATACACACACACACACACACACACACACAAACACACACACATACACACACACATACACACACTCACACACACATACACACACACATGCACACAAAAAGACGATGCAACCACATACACCGACCAGTGGTTCTATAACTGGTTTGACAAAGGCCATGGTTTATGCTACCCTGTCTTTGGGAAAGTGTATATAAAATACAATATAAAATAACCCTTGCTGCTCATCAAAAAAGATTAGCGTGTTTCCTCTCTTCTACAAACATTAATATCTGTCCTGGACACCCCATGATAGCGTATTTGAACCTTAATTTGATGTAAGCACCAAAATAAATACAACAAACCAACCTATGTTTGAAAAGAAATAAGGTCAGGTCATAGGGTTTAACGTCTACGTTCAGAGCCGAGCAGCTGTAGCCGAGAGCGTAGTGCGCCCGCCTTTGAAGCGTTCGGTCGTCGGATCGATCCTTCTCAGTGGACCCAACTGCAGTCTGGGCTATTTTCCGT